>RBNK01001141.1:0-17411 GCA_003990785.1 Endogone sp. FLAS-F59071 | reverse complement strand
ATTATATATAATAATGTAGCAATCTCTGAAAATCCTGAAATAGAATTGTACTAATCCTAAAAATCCTCTAAGTATCATTTTGTTAATTGATGTCAGAAAATTCTTGACTATCTCAGTCTTCTTTAGATCAAGCTTGATATCTCCTTCATCAATGATAAATTCAAGATATTTAATCTTTTTTATGCTGAAATAGCATTTTGTCAGCTTAATTCTAAGCTTTTTGTTCTTAAGTCTTCTTAGAACTTTAGTTAGTGTAAGAGTGATATATATAAAAAGGCAACAATAGACACTCACAGAAATACAACAAACAACTATGCCTGCCATTAGCCATCAAAACCAGAGAACTTAAGAGCCTTATCCGACTCAACCGCAGCAAAGAAATACTGCCAGATGATCAATCCCACTGAGACCAAACTATGAACAGATCAAGAATATAGTTGAAAATGCAATTATCAACTGACATAATGAACTAGTACTACTATATGCAAGAGTAACCCAGGAGGACACTATTGAAATGGTAGAACTTATAAAAGGAAATATCAACATCTACTAATTTCACAATACCGCTGGACAATTCAGAAGTTACTATCAAATGTGATACACCTTACAGTTAAGATAAGAAAATCGTCAAGAAAGAATAGAACAAGAATCTACCAGAATTCTGGGATTAACCCACTGGGAAAGGTGCATAGCTAGAAGGACCTTCAAAGTATTCCAATATTGGCCTTCCATATTGAAACATCTGGGTAACCTGAGCCTGTGTCAATGGGGACACTTACGAAATGAAGAAGAAGAAACTCTGTTACTCTATCTTCTGGAAAATTACCCAATGGATAACAACTGTCTGGAAGAAGAAACCAATACTTCCTTATCAGGGTCAGATATAGAAGAAGATATAGGCACCACTGATATTGTAGGCACCGCCAACATTGTAGGCACCGCCAACATCGTAGGCACCACCGACATCATAGGCACTGCCGACATCTACAATATAGATTTTATTAACACATTATTTAACTTCTAAATTAGTAACCAATATTCCAAGTAGTAACCTGGGCAGCTACCCATATAGCACCTCGAGAATTTTGTATAAATATCCCTCAAATCTATATTTAATAAACTTCAGTTCAATAGCAGTACATACTCAAGATCTCTTTGAGAGCTAAAGATCTCACCCCTTCTATACACATCAAGAGTGCTAAAGACTATAAGTCTGAAATTTACAATTAATAATCTTATAAAGAAACAAAGTACTTTCGATACCTTAGAAACCTTGCAATGTACTCGGAGATTCCTAAGTCCAACGCGGATTAGTATCATCAGATGCTTCCTCACAGATAGTTTAGGAGAAACTCCCTTACAACTTGGTAGCAGCAGTAATGAAAAACCGTTATAATAATCAGAAACACACTACTAATATTTTTACAAAGGCCTAGAATTACCAATTTTCTTTTAGACATGACCAACATACTCGAAGTACTACTAAAAACACCACACACATCTTACTTCCAACAGCCAGAGAGGCTATATACATCATGGAACCCTTCAAGTGGATACAATATCAGCAACTGCTACGAAGCACTGATTCAACAACAGTAGCTCGTTTACGAGGCAAAACATACCTTGAACTCTATAATGAACTTTTAGAAGAATTTGAAAACCCTCTTACAACCGAAGCCTACTTCGAAGCATTTCAAGATTTCCTCTATGAAAATATCAAAGGAGATCATGACATTGTTTCCATCACACGAGCTGAACACCAATTCACCAACCTCACAACTACTGTACAAGGATATAATAATCAATAAGTTATCAAAGAGTAGATTACCAACTCACAATTTGATTACTCAATACACCAAGGCACTGTTTACTACCGAATTGCAAATAAATTATTCGAGAAATTAGTAGCAGAAGACCTCATATGATTTGCTGAAACAACACTATTAGGACCGACTGTACCTATCACACCATTATCTATCAAGGAACCTATCAATCTTATAACATCTATATTCCGACATACATCCAGACCAAGCAAACCAACATTTAGAGAAGCAACCAACATAAGTGACTTATACAAACCTGATACAACCATCTATCACAATGCCGACACTGCATTTATTGAAGATGCCGATATAACCATTTGAAGAATTACACTTGAAGCTGACATACTTGAAGAATTAGAAGACCTCGACTTAGAAGACAAAATATTTGATCACAAAGTAAGAGAATATATCCAACAAACAGACAGAAGAGAAAATGAATTTCTAACATCACCACTACTCACACTAACTACATTTACCAATATAATGGCCGATGCCACAATCGCCACACTAACCGCACAAGTAGCAGCCTTAACTGCACTTGTAGGACAAGTAGTATAACTCAGCCAGACAACCAAAGCAGTCAATCTACAACCTTTTGATGGAGAAGCAAAAGAAGTTGCCGCATTTATATCAGCTATTGAAGCCAATTACAATGCCAACAGTTGGAACGATAATTAAGTACCAGATGATAGACTCACTAACAATGTCAATCATACACCTAAACAAGTATATACCAAGTCATATGTACAGGTTAACAAAATTGCTGGATTTCTCAGAAAATCAGCAGCAATCTAGTTGCAAAATCTGCCTAGAAAACCTTTAACCTGGCAAGATACAACTTTGATAGCAGCTCAACTAGCTAACACGGTCCAACCAGGATATCCAAACATCCCCGTCCAACAAGGTCTTAGATCCTTACTGATTGACAAGTTCCATAGTAGTGCATATATTGCTAAAGCAAAGAAATGACTAGCCATAGCAAGATTCAACACTGAAGGAAGCAAAACCTTTGAAGCTTTTACTACAGAAATTGATGCCGATCTTATCATCATTGAGATACCTTATGATGATGACAATTACATTACTTGTGGTGCACGAGCTGATACCTTATTCAAAACCCTTCCACAGTGGCTGGAAACTTGCATTAAGGAGAGAGGGAGCATATGTGCTCATGAACAATGGTATTTTAGCATGGTCATCAAATCAGCATATACAATTCTATTAGTACAACAAACATGAACAGAAAACAAGAATCACAACTCAGGCTCAAGTAGCAAACCAACAACCGATACTTACCATTGAGGAGGATTTAACCCTCGAGAAGGATTCAAAGGAGGATGAGAAAACTATAACAATAACTCGACATGGCGAAACAATTTCAAGAAAGATGAAAACAAGGATAACTGGAAGAAAACAAAAACTTGCTTCAATTGTGGAAAACATGGACATATCGCACCTGAGTGTAGAAGTACTCACATGATTTCAGGAGAAAAGATTACAAAGAAAGAAGAAATCAAGGGCGCAAGCAAAAGCATGACTGCTGAAGAAGAAACAGATCCTAGAGATATTAGCCGACTATATGTAATTGAAGAAAAATATAGCCAAGGATACTGCAAGTTGAATGAATAGGAACAAATCACCCTCATCAATTGGAACATAGTGCAAACAAGATGCCCATTCTATGACCAATGCATCTATTGCGCAGAATACATGTGCAACTGTTCAACAACCCACCTCATACCGGAAGAAACCAAAGTAAAAGACTTCCTCACCATCAAAAAGAAGGATCGAAGAATAAAACCGTAACCAAGATGCCGACAGATGCTACCAATGAACAATGGACCCTACCATGGTAAGAACTCATACCCGTATGCCAACAACACTGGAGAAATTTATGACATTTTCTGGAGAAGCTATTAATACATTGGCAAAGGAAAGTTCTAGGGAGACAAGAAGAGATACGAACAAGGAGTATATTAGGACGAAATCTACCCACAAGATCTTTGGACTATCCATGACTCATCTACTATCGATGGCAAAGGATACGACCCAGCCTACAATGGTACTTGGCAGGAACTGGCCGATATTGAAGAAGGAAGGCAAGAAGATGAAGAAGAAGAATGGGAAGAATCATCAGAAGATGAACAACTATACATGATACAAGAAACCAACAACAAAACCAACTTCCTAGTCGAAAAGAAGCACCTAAATGCTATAGTACCTACCAAGGGAACAGCAAACTCTGCAGGATATGATATCCATGCAAACAAAGATGCACTAATCCCACCAGGATCAATTTTCCTAATCAAAACAGGAATTGCTCTAAAGCCACCAACTGGAACTTATACACAAATCCTAGATAAAAGCAGCAAAATTAAGGAAGGAATCTCAATCAAGGCAGGAGTTATTGATGCAGACTACACTGGCAAAATTATACTCACAGTTCACAACTTATCAGCTCGCCACAAATACTGAGTCACCAAAGGAGCCAAACTGGCACAGTTTGTATTCATCAAACTGGACAACTCAGTTATAGCCAAAGTTATAGAACAGCTTCTGAAAACTAAATGAGCTGCAGGAGGATTTGGATTGACAGACAAAAAGAAATCTACACTCACCAAAGATAAATGTTAGTATCTGAAAATAGCATAAGGAATAGTACTATATGGATGCTGTCCTTATAGAAACAGAACCTACTGTGCAGACGACGCCTGGAAATGCTGGAGTTACATAGAAGAAAGCAAGAAACCACAAATCCAACAATTAGCAAAAGAGGAAGAAGAAGCAAAACAAGCACGCAAAGCTATAAAATTACCAACCAAAGAGAAGAAAATGGATTGGTCAATCGAAGATACAACAGATATGTAGTCTATTAAAAAAACGAAAGTGGAAGAAATAGAAGAAAAAGTAGAACACAGAACCTTATCATCACTCAGAAAGAAGACAGAACTTCTTTTCTACAAAGGAACAATAAAGAATGAAACAGTCAACATACTAATCGACAGTGGAGCAATATGCAATTTTATCAGCAAACAGCTAGCCAATCAACTCAAAGTAATCAAGTCACCCTGCAAAGCAGCAATGATTGTAGAAGTCGCCAATGGAGGAACCCAATGAGTCACCCATACTATCAAGAACCTTCCAATATCAATCGAATCATACCAGAATACATTGAATTTCGAAATTATAGGCATGCCCAGACCAAGTATAGTATTTGGAAAGAGTTGGCTAGATCAGAAGAATCCTAACATTGACTGGCCAAGTAGAACCATGGAGTTTACTCATCGAAACAAGGATATCAAATTGGTCTCCAAATCAAGAAATGGCAAGATCTAACTCTACTCAGCTAAAAAATTCTACCAATACCTCGAAAAAGATGACATAGTTTACTGCTGTATTATTACAGAAAAAGACATTGCTAAAATTACTACTGAAACGGACATAGACATTAATAGCCTGGACATATCTTTATAACCACTTATCACTGAATTCACAAACCAATTTCCTATAAACTTACCAGAAGGACTACCACCAAAATGAAGTATCGATTACTGAATTGACTTAATATCCAGCGCAGAACCACCATTCAAGAAAATTTATCAATTATTCGGACCAGAGTTACAAGAACTCAAGAAGACTCTAGAAGAATTAATTGAACAAGAATCTATTCAACCTAGTATATCACCTTTTGGAGCACCTATTATATTTATTAAAAAGAAGGATGGAATTAGAATGTGCATTGACTATCGACAACTCAACGATATAACTATCAAGAACTGATACACATTACCCAACATCATGAAATTATTCGACCAACTCAAAGGAGCAACTATATTCTCAGTAATCGACTTATGATCAGGATACTATCAGATCTGCATTGCTGAAAAAGATATTCTGAAAACAGCATTCAGAACCCAATATGGACA
This sequence comes from Endogone sp. FLAS-F59071, assembly GCA_003990785.1. Classification (NCBI taxonomy): domain Eukaryota; kingdom Fungi; phylum Mucoromycota; class Endogonomycetes; order Endogonales; family Endogonaceae; genus Endogone; species Endogone sp. FLAS-F59071. The sequence goes on along the minus strand of RBNK01001141.1, from coordinate 11,662 downwards.
TTATGAATGGAAAGTCATGCCTTTTGAATTGACAAATGCACCTGCAACATTCCAAGGACTGATGAATAATATATTCAGACCACTATTCGATGAATTCATAGTTGTCTATATTGATGACATACTGATCTATAGCAAAACAAAAGAAGAACACTTACAACATCTCCACCAAGTACTGGAGATCCTGAGAAAACATCAGTTGTATGCTAAACTTAGCAAGTGTAACTTTTTACAAAAAGAAGTTGCATATCTTAGATACCGAATCAATGAACAAGGTATTCTAGTCGACCCTGCAAAAATTGAGGTAATCAAGAAATGGAAAAAACCAACAATGATCAAGGAAATATAATCCTTCCTAGAACTAGTAGAATACTACTGAAGGTTTATCAAGAATTATGCAGGAATTGTAGCATGCCTACATGACCTGACAGTTACAGGTACAAATGTTGCCCAGGAATGGAATAACCATCATGATGTAGCCTTCGAAACTTTGAAAGAAAAGTTAACAACTGCACCTGTCCTTAGAAGCCCAGATCAGAACCTACAATTTGTAGTGACTACTGATGCCTCAGATTATGCAATTGGAGCCATACTTTCACAAGAAGACCAACCAATCACTTACCGATCAAGAAAAATGTCATCTGCAGAAAGAAATTACCCTGTTCATGAAAAGGAATTACTTGCAATAATCGACACAACACAGGCTTGAAGACACTACCTAATAGGTAATAAATTCCTGATCTATACAGATTATGAATCACTCAAATACCTGAACAAACAACCAACCCTCTCTACCCGACAAGCGCGATGGATGGATCATCTCAACAATTATCACTTCAAAATAATTTACAAACCTGGAAAGCTAAATGTTGTAGTAGATGCATTATCCTACCAACAACAGGAGGATGAACAAATCAAAGCCATCATCGAAATTACAGACAACTGGATACAAGAAATTCAACAAGGAGTTTAGTTAGACAAAGAAGCACAGAAAATTATAAAAGAACTCAATACCAAACCAGACATGACAAACAAATTCAAGATCTGGAACAACAATCTCTATTATAAAGATCAACTCTTCATACTGTCAAGCCTTTATATCAAGATTCTATAAGAACACCATGATATACCCCTAGCAGACCACTTTGGATTCGATAAAACCTACGAAGCACTCACTAGAAACTTTTACTGGCCAAAAATGTTTACAAGCACCAAGAGCTTCATAGCCTCTTGTGACACTTGTCAACATAATAAAACACTCAGATAATCACCTGCTGGACTACTACAACCACTACCTATACCTGCCGAAAAATGGGAACAAATCAGTATGGATTTTATTGTCCAACTGCCAAAAACAATATCTGGAAAAGATGCAATAACTGTCTTCATCGATCGACTTAGCAAACAGACTCACTTCATAGCAAGTAAAACAACTGACACTACACCAGAGATAGCAAAAATATTTTTCGACAATATTTTTCACCTACATAGACTACCACGAATTATTATCTGTGACCGAGATCCAAAGTTTACAAGCAATTTTTGGCAATTGCTATTCAAAACACTTGGAACAAAAATAGCACTCTCAACTGCATTTTACCTACAGACTGATGGACAAACAGAATGCATGAACCAAACATTGGAACAAATGCTTAGAACTTATGTCAACTATCAACAGAATGATTGGGACGAACACTTAACTGCTGCTAAGTTCACATGTAATAATGCTCAGCAAAAGTCATCAAAACTATTGCCATTCTTCCTAAATTATGGATATCACCCACTGACACCAGCAACCTTGTTACTAGAAAAGGTTGAATCAACAATACAAGCTGTTGATGACTTTACCACACAAATGACCAATCTGCTAACCAAAGCACAAGATGCAATTCGCGAAGCACAAGTACAACAGACAAGATAAGCAAATGAAAAAAGGTGTGAAGAATCATTTGAGATAGATGAAATGGTCTTACTGTCCTCAAGACATATTACATTGCAACAATTATTTAATCAACCTTCAAAGAAACTTCAGAACAAGTTTCTCAGACCATTCAAGATTATCACAAAAATATCAGCTGTTGCTTACAAACTGGAGTTACCACCAACAATGAGGATTCACCCTATGTTTCATGTATCACTACTGAAATGTTACACACCAAATAATGACGATCTATTTCCAGAGAGACAAGTCATACTACCTGCACCAATTTTGGTCAATGATGCAGAAGAATTTGAAGTAGAAGAAATCTTAGATCAATGGATTACCAAACAAGGCAACAGATTGATACTGCAATACCTGATCAAGTGGAAAGGATATCTCTTACATGATGCAACATAGGAACCACTTAGCAATCTAACAAACGCAGATGAAGCACTGGAAAAATATCACAAGTCCTTATAGAAATAGTATAGATACTATTTTCTCAAAGAGGGAAGAGTTATAAGAGTGATATATATAAAAAGGCAATAACAGACACTCGCAGAAATACAACAAACAACTATGCCTACCATCAGCCATCAAAACCAGAGGACTCAAGAGCCTTATCCAACTCAACCGCAGCAAAGAAATATTGCCAGATGATCAATCCCACTGAGACCAAACTATGAACAGATCAAGAACATAGTTGAAAACGCAATTATCAACCAACATAATGAACCAGTACTACTACACGCAAGAGTAACCCAGGAGGACACTATTGAAATGGTAGAACTTGCAAAAGGAAATATCAACATCTACCAATTTCACAATACCGCCAGACAATTCAGAAGTTACTATCAAATAGGATATACCTTACAGTTAAGACAAGAAAATCGTCAAGAAATAACAGAACAAGAATCTGCCAGAATTCTGGGATTAACCCACTGGGAAAGGTGCATAGCTAGAAGGACCTTCAAAGTATTCCAATATTGGCCTTCCACATTGAAACATCTGGGTAACCTGAGCCTGCATCAATGGAGACATTTACAAAATGAAAAAGAAGAAACTCTGTTACTCTATCTCCTGGAAAATTACCCAATGGATAATAACCATCTGGAAGAAGAAACCAATACTTCCTTATCAGGGTCAGATACAGAAGAAGATATAGGCACCGTTGACATCGTAGGCACCACCAACATCATAGGCACCACCGACATCGTAGGCACTGCCGACATCGTAGGCACTGCTGACATCTACAATATAGATTTTATTAATACATTATTTGACTTCTAAATTAGTAACCAATATTCCGAGTAGTAACCTGAGCAGCTACCCATATAGCACCTCAAGAATTTTGTATAAATATCCCTCAAATCTTTATTCAATAAACTTCAGTTCAATAGCAGTGCATACTTAAGATCCCTTTAAGAGCTAAAGATCTCACCTCTTCTACACACATCAAGAGTACTAAAGACTATAAGTCTGAAATTTACAATTAATAATCTTATAAAGAAACAAAGTACTTTCAATACCTTAGAAACCTTGCGATATACTCAGAGATTCCTAAGTCTAATGTGGATTAGTATCATCAGATGCTTCCTTACAGGCAGTTTAGGAGAAACCCCCTTACAGTTAGTAACTCCAAATATCTCTCAAATATATTAGTATATATATTGATATCATTAATATAGATAATAACTCTATATCTAATTATATTATTGAATAATTCATTTATTACTTATTGAAAGCATATAATATGATGGAACATTTTGTAACGATATATAATTTGATTATGTGAGATCACAATCATGTGACCTGCAATATTATTGAGACTTGCAATGTTATTAAGATCTGCAATGATATTACAATCTAAAATAGTATTTTGATCTGATATATTATTTCACCGTCCAATGATATTATAACCTAATATATCATTTTATTATACTCTAGCCAATCAATTTGTACCTTATATTTAGCTGAGCCAATCAGAAATTCGAGTAGTAACCTGAGTAGCTGCCCATATAGTACCTTGTAATTTCTTATAAATACCCCGCTCACAATTATCAATAAAATTCGGACTGCAACAAGCTAAGGAAGCTTACAACAGATAACCTGAGGGATACTGAAGCCTTACTCAAGGAGTAAGCAATTGAGATAGTTTCAAGATTCTAACAGATACACTTTATTCAATCAATCGCACTTGAAATCTTGCTAGTTTACACCTACACCGATACATTACCCTTCTTAAGACACTACCGCATAAACCACTAAGACCTCTAAAAACATATTTTCTGCACTTGCTCAATCTCGAGTATTTCGCTGTTAATATATTTTAGTCCGTCACAATTGGTGCCGACTGGCAGGAAATCAATCGACACCTCGACCGATTTGTTACCTATATTGTGTAACTGAACTTGCCAAAACCCATAGCAGAAGACAAAAGCAAGAACAACACTACCACCGCCACCACCCGCATTACTACAACTACCTAGGAAAAGACCTCAAGAAGATGAAGAAACCATGGCAGACAGACTACCTACCTTTTACGGATATACTAAGGAATATGTCTGAGAATTCCTGGATAATTTGGAAAACTACTTTGCAGCCAAAGGAACGGCCAGTGCTCGATGAATCCCTATTCTAGCTGCCTAACTCAGAGGACCTGTAAGAGAAGCATACCATGTAGCCCTGACAGATGTAGCAGCTACTGAACTAGAAGGATTACTCCTTACAGCTACAGCAACAGCTGGAAATAACCCCCCTGCTGCAGCATTAGCTACTGCTCATTGGGATATTACAAGAGCCTGGTTAGAAGAGAAGTATTTCACCGAACAGAAGCAAGAATCAATTAAGGAACAGCTATTCAACATGAAGATATCAATCAACCAGTGCCCAGAAGATTGGGTTACTACTATCGATCAGTACATGCAACTCTGTGGAGAAACCAGCCCAGTTGTATGAGAAATGGTGTTTATGAATGGCTTACCTACAGATCTCCAACACCATATCAAGAGGTTTGGCCCTCAAAGAATGGAAGAGAAAGTCAGGATGGCACAGGCCTTTTGGGACACCGAAGCAAGATACTCGGCATCCCTATATAATAAATTACCACAAGACTTATGCAGAAAATTCAGCACTGGAATATCTGTAGTTCAAATAGTATCTACAACAGCCGAACTACCTAAGGAGGATACTATCAAACTGACAGTCATAGTAAAAACAGGAAAGATAACTCATGAGGATGAGATGGAAAAGATTACCAAGATGTTCTCAGAAATGACAGCACATATAGCCGATCTTGAAGCCAAGGTGATCTACCAGAATAAGCAACCAAGAGGAACCTTTGTCACTGAAGAACGTAAAAAGACCGAAATGAATTGCTTTCTCTGCGGAAGATGAGGTCACTTTGCCAAAGATTGCTGAACTAGAAGTTGGAAGGAAGGATGAGAGAGAGAAGAAGAAAAGAAGGCCGACTATGCCAACGTAGTGCAGGAAATCAAAGAAGAAGATGAAGAATTTAGCAAAGAATATCTGGAAGCCTACCCTGTTGAAGCAGTCAGCCACACTACCACTAGAAAGACTCTCTACCCAAGAAAGAAACCAACCCAAGAACCCGAAGTTATCATTGAAAGACCTAAGAAGCCAACATAAAGGCAACAGTTGAATGAGGATCAATGGGACAAAGCCTTCAAACAAATAATGCAATCTGGCAAGACAGTCACCTCAACCACTAGGGATGAAAAAATGATGGATCAGGAAGAAAATAAGGAAAAGAAGCCCAGGAGGGTTAGGGAATTTGAGTACGACCCATGGCAGGACATTGTTAGTCAAAAAGCCAATATTACCTTCAAACAACTCTTCCAGATCACACCATCGACAAAGTAGAAGGTGAAGATGCAGATTACAGAAACCAAACCAACTATTCAATTCAAGGAAGTCAACACTGCCGAAGAATAAGAGGAGCAGACCTACACCTCATCCGCCTATGCACAATACAACATTGGAGGATTAGCATGCTCAGTAATTATCGACACTGGAGCAGGAGTCAGCATTATCACCAAGCATTTCCTAGACTACCTGGGATAGGATATTGATGAACCTGCTACATCTACCCTGGTCATCGCAAGTGGAAAAAGTAGTATACCTTTAGGAGTACTCCAAGAAGTACTGGTCCAGTTTGGAATAGAAATAATTCCTGTCAGAATGGTGGTCACCAATGCGCAATCCTATAATGCTATCTTAGGCAATAGCTGGTTGAAGAAAGCTAAAGCCAGAATTGATCTAGATGCACAAAGGTTAATCTTCGTTAACCATAGAAGAAAGTTCAGTGTACCTCTAGATATTCAGAAAGGAGTAGTACCGAAACTCACTCAGAGACCGGAAGATGAAAGCGACACAGATGAAGAAGTAACCCCCAGACAAGTACATCTCAACTTAGTAGAAGAAGAAGAAGCAAACATAGTAATCCATAGTGAATACCGCCACCTGATGCCTTTGGAGAAGAATCAGTTGATTGAGTACAGCATGAGAAACACTAGATGTCCATTCTGTGAGCAATGCATCTATTGTGCCAAAATGATATGCACCTGCAGCGATACAAAGTTGATACCTTATCAAGACACCTTGGAGATGCATTTGTCAACCGAGAAAAGAATCAAGAAACCAAGATTGTCACAGACCTGCAGAAGGACTCCACCCTCAATGAATCATGGACCATATGATGGAAGGAACCCTCATCTATTCGCAGACAACACTGGAGAAGTATGGAACTGTTTTTGGACGAATATTGGACACATTGGCAAAGGACGCCTTTGGGGAAATCGCAACATCTATCTGTAAGGATACTACTGGGATGAAGTCAACCCCTATGATCTTTGGGAATGTGAAAACTAGGTCAGGTATCCAGACGAACCATATGATATCAATTACCATGGAACTTGGAAGGAATGTTATAATCGAGAACAAGAACAGACAGTACCTGAAGAAGATAAAGATGAAGAAGTACCTAAGGAATGGAGCAATGAAGTTTACACTACTCAGACACCTATTGAAGTCAGAGCCTTATTCCAGGAAGATGATGAAGATGATGGACCTACCCTAATCGAAGAAAGCGACTCAGACTCAGAAGAAGAAATCATCATGCTTGAAGAAATAATTCACCCCAATAAACGTATTAGCATGCACTATTGATGGTAGAAGGACTTGTGGTAGAACCTACCTCAGGACACAACTCATGAATGGTGGAAGGAACCAAATGTCCCTACCTTTGAAGAAGCATTCATGGTTGAAGAAAAGGATACAGCAACTCAAGTTAAGAAACTGATAGAAAGTGTAATCATACTGAGGAGAAAAACTGAAGGAGCTGCAGGATACGACCTATACGTAGATGAAGACTATACTCTGGAACCAAAATCATCAGCCTTTGTAAAAACTGGAATCACTATTGCCCTACCACCCGGACAATGTGCACAAATATGGGTAAGAAGTAGACTCTACCGCAACTCCAGAATAGGAGCTTTCCCTGGATTAATAGATGAAGACTATAGAGGAGAAATTGAGGTTGGACTCGTTAACTACAACTACAGCCAATTCAGAGTATACCAAGGAGATTGAATTGCTCAGATAGTAATCATCAAATATGAACAGCAACCTTTGAAAGAAGTAGAAAACTTAGAAGAAACACGACGTGGAAGAAAAGGATTTGGATCGACTGGACAAGTAAATGTGATAATGGAAAGACTGGATGACCAGGAAAATGCTAAGAAGCATATCTACTCCCTCAACGAAAATCTGTTACCAAATCAGAAGAAGCAGTTACAGGATCTATTGAAGGAGTATGAAGATATCATCATGATCAGTTTCAAGGACCTACCGGACCAAGCCTTCTTCATGCACTATATCAACACAGGAGATGCCAAACTGATCAAACAGGCACCCTACAGATTGCCAGCTAACTATTATGACTTTATACGAAAGCATGTTCAAGAGCTATTGGAGTCAGGAGTAATCGTACAATCAAAGAGTCCTTGGGCATCACCTATCAGCATAGTACTAAAGAAAGATAGACAAAGAATAGTTATCGATTATCATAAATTGAACTCAGTTACCAAGAAGCACGCATATCTGATCCCACACTTAGAAGATTTACAAAACATGTTGAAAAAGGTGCAAATCTATTCAACCTTAGACCTATGGGTAGAATATAATCAGATCAGAATGACGCCCAAAGCACAGGAGAAATCAGCATTTGTTACACCATTTAGACAGTATGAATTCACAAGAATATCCTTTGGACTTTGCAATGCACCCACTACCTTCCAGGCTGCAATGAACAAGATCTTCTATGATTTGATTAGACATGGAGTGATTGTATATATCGATGACATTAACATTTATATGGAGAACTTTGCAGAACACATGGTGATCCTGAAGGAAGTATTCGAACGACTCAGAAAACATGGACTAAGGATCAAACCAACAAAATGTTACTTTGGATAGAAGAAAATTGAATACCTCGGATTTATAATTGATGGAGGAGAAATTCACCCAGATCCAAAGAAGACCGAAATCATCAAGGCCTTTCTAACTCTGCAAGATAAGATGACCTTACAAGGATTCTTAGGACTGGTTCAGTTCTATAAAAGGTTTATCTCTAGTTACTCTGAAATTGCTGTACCCCTACACATGCTGCAAAGAAAAGGAAGAGCATGGGAATGGACATCAGCTGCACAAACCACCTTCAACTTGATCAAGGAAGTACTTATCTATGCACCAGTTATGGCAAGACTAGATCTTACAAAAGTATTCAAGCTATATACGGATGTATCGTTATTTGGACTCAGAGCAATCCTGGTGCAAGATGACAAAGATGGAGAGCATATAATTGCTTATATAAGACGAGCTACCCATGGAGCAGAACCTTCCTATGGAGCTACCCAACTGGAATGTGTAGCAGTCGTTTGGGCTATATAGCACTTCTGCCACTTCCTGATTGGAAAGCAGTTCACTCTAATAACAGACCACTCAGCCCTCAAATGGCTTTGGAACAAACCAAATCTAACAGAAATGTATGCATGATGGCTAGCTATACTGCAGGAATATGACTTCATGATACAATACAGAAAAGGACGGAATCATCAGAATATGGACACTCTCTTATGCCTACCCCAATTTATCCGAGATCGATACCCTGAACCAAAAAGAATATATCTACCCAATGGACACTGAACTCTATAATGGATATTTGGATTACCTCAGTAACCTAACCTTTACTGGGACAATGAACAAAAACAATTAACGGCTTATACGAACAATGGCACTCAACTATTTTATCAAGAATAATATACTTTACCGATGATACAGAAGACAGACATGACTTGTAGTTCCTGAATACAAAAAGCAGATAGTACTCCAGGCCTCTCATGATCATCAGCTGGCAGGACACATAGGCATAGATAACACTTATCAATGATTATTAGAAAAATACTATTGGAAGAACATGTATAAAGATATTAGAGAATATATCAGGAGATGCGACACTTGCCAGAAGAGGCACCGAGGAAAGGAAGTCGAGATCTTACAACCGAGTGTACTTGAAGGACCCTTCGAACATATTGGAATAGATATTGTTAGACTGCTACCAAGAACACTTAGAGGAAATTGATACATCATAGTAGCAGTAGATTATCTGACCAAGTACCCTGAAGCAAGAGCCTTGCCCCTTACAGATGCCCTTAATATTGCACCTTTTATTTATAAAGATATTATCTGCTGCTATGGAATACCCTATGAAATAACCTCTGACCAAAGAACCAAATTTGTTAATGAATTCATGCAGATATTGACGCAACACTTTGGGATCCACCAGATAAAGACTACTGCCTACCACCCTCAAGGAAATGGACTTACTGAATGGACAAATCAGACTATCAAAAACATGATTGCTAAAGTAGTACAATCACAAAGAGGAGATTGGGACTTGTATCTACCTTCCACCTTATTTGCACTATGAACAATGAAACAAGAGACAACAAAGTTCACCCCTTTTGAGCTCACTTATGGAAGAAAGGCTCATCAGCTGGTAGACCAAGTAATGACCACCCCGGAACCCAGCCACACCTCCTGGGAAATGCAAATCGAGCATCATGTGACAAAGGAAATCCAAGAATTACACAATGTCCGAAACAAGGCAAGGGAATTTATTACTATTGCACAAGATCGACAAAGAAGAATTACGATAAAGAACACAAGGAAACCGAAAAATTAAAGATTAGTGACCAAGTCTTATTATATCAGAATATAGTAGAATCTTTGTGGTCAGCAAAATTAGACCCAAAATGGAAAGGACCATACTATATCGCTAGTATAAAAGGAACTACATACCAGTTACAAAAAACGACAGGAACGATCTTACCCTATACTGTTTATCGAAACTGTCTCAAAAAGTACTATACTCCATTGGAACAACTTCTATAAAGTCCGAGTCAGCCTGATCAAGGCATACCGACATATAGAACCCCTGGAAGACCTTGAGGAGATAGAAGGATCAATCTTACAAAAAACCCGATCGATTATACACAATATACAAAGAAGACAACACTTGGCACAAATCAGCAAATGGAAAGAATACTACCGAATCGCACAACTTTGGGAAGAAGAAGTTAAATATATTTGGAACCAGAAGGACAGAGAAATCTGCCAACAAGCTCTTAGAGGAGCACTCCCTGCCTATGCTGCAAAAATGGCTGATCGGATTTATCAATTGTTCAAACACAAGCCTAGTGCTCTGAACCACTTTCGGTGCAGCCTATTTCAGATACACCAACTTATACAAAATGACCTAAAGGAACTAGAGGAAGAGGTAAAACAGTTACAAAGAGATTTCTCTGAGTTAGAACTGTATCTTGAAGTTTAACTCATAGAAAGAAAGGAGATGTGATAGAACATTTTGTGATAACATATAATTTGATCATATGAGATTACAATCATGTGACCTGCAATGTTATTGAGACTTGCAATGTTATTGAGATCCACAATGATATTACGATTTAAAATAGTATTTCGATCTGATATATTATTTCGCTGTCCAATGACATTATAACCTAATATATCATTTTATTATACTCTAGCTAATCAATTTGTACCTTATATTTAGCTGAGCCAATTAGAAATTCGAGTAGTAACCTGGGTAACTGCCCATATAGTACCTTGTAATTTCTTATAAATACCCTGCTCGCAATTATCAATAAAATTGAGACTACAACAAGCTAAGGAAGCTTACAACAGACAACCCGAGGGATACTGAAGCCTTACTCAAGGAGTAAGTAATTGAGATAGTTTTAAGATTCTAACAGATATACTTTATTCAATCAATCATACTTGAAATCTTGCTAGTTTACACCTACACCAACACATTACCCTTCTTAAGATGCTACTGCATAAACTGCTAAGACCTCTAAAAACATATTTTCTGCACTTGCTCAATCCCAAATATTTTGCCGTTAATATATTTTAGTCTATCACAATAAGTATATTATAAAGTCCAAATAGTATTCTAGTAAACTGAAAGAATCTAAAAAGTATAGTGAAGGCTGATCTCTCTTGTACCTTAGGTGTCAATCCAATCTGGTTTTACTCTGCCTAAAGATCCAATGTTATAAAATATTAAGTATCCATTAATATTTGTTACAAATTTTTAGAGTTTGGTATTAGATAGGTATCCTTCTTAGTTACTTTATTAAGCTTATA
>RBNK01001140.1:0-17420 GCA_003990785.1 Endogone sp. FLAS-F59071 | reverse complement strand
CGAGAAGGTCGACCTTTGGTAAGAATTCCTTCGCACCCCCCCCCCGCACCCCAAAAAGCGAAAGCCCCCCGACCAGGAGGCCCACCTTCGTGCCTTCCTCCGCAACCGTGCCAGGGATGAATGGCGCGAAGGCTCTGCCCTTGCCCGAATGATCACACCCCCCGCCCGAGGAAAAGCCGCCTGGGGCCCCGACTTTTCCCTCACCATCCGAGACCCCTTCACCCGCAAGCGCGCCGTCGCCTGGCGCCTTGGCCTTTATGGCTGGGAAAAGCTTTGCTCCGCCTGCCACAAACCCTTCTCCCGCACACATATACGCTCCTGTGACCTCCTCGAAGGTGCCCCGGCCGACGGGCTCGCCTGCCCAACCCGCCTCGAGACGGATCTCTTCGTCTCTGAACACCCCGAATACCTGCTGGACCTTACGTCCTTTAACTGCCTCGATCTCTGGCTCTGCCGGCGCGACGACTCCGTCTCCGCCGCTTTCGACGCTCTTGACCTCCTCCCTATGCGCTCGAAGGCACCCCGACCCCCTCTTATCGATGCTTAAACCACGTCCCCCCCCTCTCTCTTCCCCCTTCTTTGAGGTAATCCCTATGGTAGTGCATAGGGTTGTATTCTTGCAAGTCCTCTGCCGTTGATTATTGTCCTTCCAAGTTGTTGTGTACCTCGTTCCCTCTGTGCCTTGTTTTCTCTTTCTTCCTCGATCTCCTTTTTTCTACGTGTGTGTGTTCCCGCACTTGTAGTTTTTTTATCTCTTCTCTCCCCTCTTCCATGTATGTTCGCGATTGATAGTCATGACATCAATAAAAGATACTTGATCCCTAACCCTAACCCTAACCCGACCCCCCCTTCACGATGCTTAATCCTACAACCCCCTTCTTCCCCCCTTCCCGAGATAATTCTCATGGTAGTGCATGAGATGGTGTATCCCCCCGCCCCCGTATTTGCCGTTGTCTAAATTCTCCAAGTTGTTGTGTATCTCCTCCTCCTCTGTACTGTTTGTTTTCTGCCTTGATTCTCCTTTTTTCTGCGTGCGTGTGTCTCCGCACTTGTAGTTTTTTTATCTCTCATTTCTTCCCTCCCATGTACGTCCGCGATTGATAGTCATGACATCAATAAAAGATACTTGATCCCTAACCCTAACCCAGCATTCAAAAAGAATATTTCCTCCGCGTCCCCTTCTCTGTACTCCATTACCATCCTTTTCCGAGGTCTCCCGATCCATGCGGTCTATGCCCCGCCTTCCCTTTCGGAGTTCGAATTTTTTGATTTGATTGATCCTTCCCAATTTAGCGGCTGTGCTATTTTGATTGGTGATTTCAATCTCCGACTCTATGCCCTTGGTAACAAGTCAAACCTTGGCTCCCCCAGCCGTAAGTCCACACTTGACAGAGTGACTGCGACCTGGTCCCTACACCTCCCACGCCCTAAATCGGGAGTTACCCACACCGACTTCGCTCTCGTACTCCCCGGACTCCAGGCCCGCCTCGACTGCCCACCCCCCCCCATCCCCACCGACCACCCATCCATACTACTCCTCCGCGTACCATCTGACCGACTTGACCCCCCTACGCCTAGCGGCCTATGACGGTTCTTTCTCCGCGGCCTCTCTGACCCCATCACTTCTGCCCTCCTCTGCTGCGCCTTCGACGACGCTGCCCCTACCACCCTCTCCCTCTTCTTTTCCCTCCACTGCCCCCCCTCTGCACCCCTCCCGATACGACAACAGTGTGTTGACATCCTCAACGATGTCCTCACCACCGCTATCTGCTCTACTGCCGAAGCAGTTTTCGGTAGCTACGACCCCTCCACCATCTGCTCCTCCCCCCAGGCCCCCTCTGTCCCCCCCCTCGATAACCTCAGCGGAGCCGCCGAGGCTATCTACCTAGTTAAACGGTCGTTCCGCTCCACCGACCGACCCACCGTAAACTCTCGCTCCCCCTCCCTTTCGGCTTCCGAGGATACTGTTCTCTTCTTCTGAGAAGTGTTCAACCAACCTTCTCCTTCCCTCCTCCCCCTCCCACCCCTCCCTACTCCCTCCCCTGCCGAAACTGCCACATTAGCAAACCAGGCGTTCTCCTCTGAGGCTATCCTCTTAGCCATCTCCCTCTACCCTGGAAGTCCTTGGTAAGTACTTGGACTATCTGGGGCTGTCAGAAGAAAAAATGTGTTCTGGCAAGTATGTCTTTTAGATGTGTAAGACCGTCAAAGTCTAGGGAGGTCTTATGCTCGAGAGTACCGCCTTGAGAGTCCCTTCGGGGTGCGAAGTCAGCTAGCTTCGAGCGAAAGCACATCTTGGCACCTCCAGTAATTGGGGGGGTATGGTAATAAGCTCTCTTGTACTGGTAACGGCAAGGGATTATTGCAGAGCCAAGGCCTAAAGCTTGTCTTAGCCCCTCAAACGGGTAGACTCGCCACGGCTGTAGTGTAACGAGTAGATGTCGGTTGGCCTTAGTGCCTGTGAGGTTCTTGAGAGTGATATTCCTCTCTCCCTCTCTCAGTATAGTCTGATACAAAGGAGACCTGGTTGCCTGTTTACTTATCAACGTGTCGCTTGGTCGGGGGTGGCAGCCCTTTCGAGCTTTGTGGCATAGGTTAGTAACCTTTAGGGACTTTGTGTACTTGACTTGCTCTGGGATTGATGGGATCTCGGAGCTAGTTCTGTATCTTAGTCCTATGGTCCTGCATGCCTAACTATCAACAAGTGAGTCTTGGCTTAAGGTGTACTCTATCCGGTGCAGTAATGTATGTCTGTATAATCTCGAAGTTCCCTTAGATCCCCTGCCCAAACCTATACCCTTTAGTGGGTGGCTTCTTGACTAGCATGACTACGATTGTCTATCTGAGTAGCCTGTTGCGAACTGAGAGACCCCATTATCTGAGCAAGGGGGAGCCGCAGCCCGAGGTTTATAACATATGTAAAGCATAACTTTGCCTAGTGGACTAGTGCTCTGCTCTTTCCGGTGGTAGGGCCCGTAGGTCTGTGACTTAGGAACTTAGTATCTCTGAAGGCATATGGGGCTCATACGGGATGGTACAATGGCTTTCTCCCTAAAAGGCAAATAGTACCCCCCCTGGATACCATATTTGCAAGTATAGAGCTACACTACGGTTACTAAGGGAAACAGCTTTGAATAGTCCCAGGAATGACAACCGGTAATGTGTTTATCACTGGGTACAGGGAACAGTCCTACCCTGCATGCCCCCTTAGGTAAAGAAGTCCGAAGTCATAGAAAGCGAATGAGCTTCAAACTGGCTAAAGTGCCTTCCCGAGTACCAATATATTCCGAAGACTATACGAATGGTGCATCCTCACCTACATCTCCGACTTCCGGCTCACTGTCATGAACGGTGCCCAGGCTGGCTTCCGCTCCGGCTTCTCGACCCTCACCCACGCCACCCTCCTCCACGAGCACTTTGCTGTGGGAAAACGTGACGCCGTCTTCCTGGACCTCCAGCATGCCTACGACACCATCCCCCTCTCCAAAACTGTCGAGCGTCTCCTCCGAAAAGGTGCCCCCGCTGGACTCCTCCAATGCATTGTCTCCCTCTTCTCCAACTGCTCCTCCCGCGTCATGGTAAATGGTATCCCAACGGATCCCATCCCCCTCGAATGAGGCCTTATGCAGGGCTCCCTGCTCTCCCCGTGGCTCTTTGATGTCTTCATCAATGACCTTGTCATCTCCTTTAACAAAGCCTTCCCCTCCGATGGCCCCATCTGCGCCGTCGACCCAAACCCCCAGAAGAAGGGTCTCTTCTTCGTCGATGACATTGTCCTCATCCCCTCCGGCCCCTCCGAAGCCCAACTGATGATTGACTTCTGTGACGCCTGGTTCCTCGCCAATGGCCTCCGCACCAACGCCACTAAATGTAGGTATGTTGGCCCCCACCCCCTCCCCCTCCTTACTATGTCCCAACCCATCCCCCACACCCCCTCCTACAAATACCTCGGCATCCCCTATACCCCCCGAGGCTTTGATTTCCCTTCCCTCCTTGCCGACGGTGCCAAACGAGCATCCACCACCCTTGCCCACCTCCAGGACATTAGCGGGTCTTGGCCCCTAACCACCCGCCTCATCGTCTTTAAAACCTTCGTCCGTCCCCTCTTCGAGTATGACCTCCCCCTCACCCACCTCATCATCCGGGATGACGCCTGGACCACCTCTTGTGCCCCCCTTCAAGCAATATACGATGCTGCCACTGCCTGGTGCCTTGGCATGTCCCTCCCTAAGAACTGTGCCAACGTCGGGCGATCTGTCCTTGGCCTCCCCTCCCTCCACCTCCATATCGCCTCCCTGAGGTATCGTTTCAACCTTCACCTCACCGCCGCCGCCAAAACCAACAACCCCCTCCTGAAGCTCATCGAATACTGGCGCTTCCGACCTACCGATCGAGATGTCTCCATCCTTCACCGGTTCGAGAAGGTTGACCTCTGGCAGGAATTCCTCCGCACCCCCCCACTACACTCCAAGAAAAAGAAACCCCCCGACCAGAAGGCCCACCTCCGCGCCTTTCTCCGCGACCGCGCGAGAGATGAATGGCGTGAAGGATCTGCCCTTGCCCATATGATTACACCCCCTGCCTGTGGTAAAGCTGCCTGGGGACCTGACTTCTCCCTCACCATCTGCGACCCCTTCGTCCGAAAATGTGCTGTCGCCTGGTGCCTCGGCCTCTACGGATGGGAAAAGCTTTGTTCTGCCTATCAAAAACCCTTCTCCCGCATACACATCCATTCGTATGACCTCCTCGACGGTGCTCCAGCCGATGGCCTTGCCTGCCCAACCCGCCTCGAAACAGACCTCTTCGTCTCTGAACACCCTGAATACCTGCTGGACCTTATGTCCTTTAACTGTCTTGACCTCTGGCTTTGCTGGTGCGATGACTCCGTCCACGCCACTTTCGACGCTCTCGACCTCCTCCCTATGCGCTCGAAAACACCCCGACCCCCTCTTAATGATGCTTAAAAACATCTCCCCCCTCTTTTCTTCCCTTTTCTATTCTCTGAGGTAATCCTTCTGGTAGTGCAGAAGGTTATACTCTTATCATTTCCATATCCGCCATTGTATAATGCTCCCCCAAGTTGATGTGTGCCTCATCTCCTCTATACTTAGTTTTCTTTCTCGTTCTTCTTTTTTCTGCATGCGTGTATCCTCGCACTTGTAGTTTTTTTATCTCTTATCTCTCCTCTTCCATGTACGTCCACGATTGATAGTCATGACATCAATAAAAGATACTTGATCCCTAACTCTAACCCTAACCCTAATCTTAATATTTTGGGGATATGTCACTATATCATTATATAGTCTCAATTGACATTTCTTGAAGACGTTCACCGAAGTAGAGTATATAGAACTAATATTGTAATATATTCAATATTGAATTTTTAATTATAAAGTCACAGTTCCAAATGTGCCTATGCCTATATTTGGTTCAGCACAATTTTTATTTTATTTTATTTTATTTTATTTTATTTTATTTTATTTTATTTTATTTTATTTTATTTTATTTTATTTTATTTTATTTTATTTTATTTTATTTTATAAGTTTTTTTATTTTATTTTATTTTATTTTATAAGTATTTTTATTTTATTTTATTTTATTTTATTTTATTTTATTTTATAAGTATTTTTATTTTATTTTATTTTATTTTATTTTATTTTATTTTATTTTATTTTATTTTATAAGTATTTTTATTTTATTTTATTTTATAAGTATTTTTATTTCGCTTCGGCAAATTAAAAAAACTTAAATTAATTTATTAATTTCCGCTCTTCAGAGTGGCATGTGACTTTCGTCAGTTTTATTTTCAGAATGATCCAGAATTTATGACTCATAAATTTTATTTTCGGAATGATCCGGAATTTATGACTCATAAATTTTATTTTCGGAAAGATCCGGAATTTATGACTCATAAATTTTATTTTCGAAATGATCCGGAATTTATGACTCATAAATTTTATTTTCAGAATGATCCGGAATTTATGACTCATAAATTTTATTTTCAATTAAAACATACGTTACATTTTGGATTATCACATCTATAGTGCAATTTCGCACTAAAGGTATAAGAAGAAAGAGCAAGTCTGATGAGAGATTTTCGAAAGAATACCACGATTCTAACACAGATTTTTGCGATCCTCGCCTCTTCTTCGCTTATAACTAAAAAGTCTTCTAACCTATATACCTTCCCCTTAAGCCATCAATCTTCACTACAAAAATGTCTCAATAAGAATCCTCTTATGTTACCCTCCCGGCTGCTCCTCTCTACTCTAATGTAGAAGGATATGTACGCCCAGAGATACACGATGACTCAGATTTTGAAAGAGAAGTAGATGAACACATGACGCACGTCGAGCAGCTTCATGAGGGCTTAAACGCTCCTCCTGTCGCTCCTACCCAATCCCCCTCTACACTCGAACCTATAACCCCTGTACTGAAGCAGTTTCAGTCAAGGGCGGTTGTCCTTGTTGACCGCCGGGCTAAAGCCATTCACTTGGTTGCCAAAGTCCAAAAAGACAGAGGTAAAAGTTACTTCAACTTCAATCTCAAAAACGTCATGGTTCGAAAAGAACCACTTGATGCACTCTGAAACCAACTGTGTACTGGCATCCAAGACATGATTCTCCAAGAAAAACATATCATCATTACCCAGTGCTCCACAGAGCTCGGAGGACTTCTGACCCAAATGCGTAACGATCTTTATGCCAGGCTCATCGGCCTTGGCCCCGATCATGTCGCTATTCCAGAAGTGAAAGATAGAATTGAATACACTATTGGCCTATTTGCCAAGTTCATTCGAAAACTCGAGATCGAAGCTATGTTGCTTCCAGAGAAGGTCTGTAAACTGAATAATGCTATCTACAAATGGTTTCGACTATATTAGAAAGTATTATTTACTCTCCCTCTCCTATCTTCAGTCCGACCGGTCTCTAAAAGGCCCTTCGAAATCATCGACGAACAAGAAGATGACCTCGAAAACGGAACGTGCCACTCTATACTCCAAACCCAAATCCAACACTAAGGACAAGGGAAAGGCAAAGGCAAAGGATGACTCGAACCAATCCTCCAAGAAGGACAACAAATCGATGTTCACCAAATTGAACAAGAAAGCCGCTCCAAAAAAATCTGGAAAACTAGACAACAAGAATAAGAAGAAAATGTAAGTGTTAGAAAAATTCCCTTCAAAAAGGTTTTTGTTAACAACATCTCTTCTGTTCAAACGATTCCCGGAGAAATTATTATGCTTTTGAATAAAGGTCTTAACTTTAACTTCAATCCCAATTTTTCCTACAACCAGTTCCAAACCAGCTAGCAAAAAGGAATCGAAAAAGCCTTCAGCCAAATAACGCATCTTGACGACGAAACTGCAGCTCAGATTCGTTCTGCTTTATCTCGTTCCTTGTATTCATATAACTATACTCGACAAAAGATTGCTATGCGCCATAATAACAGTAATAAACATAAACATTATTTATCCGCTATCTCTAAACTTTCAAGATTTATGTCTGATCACAATTTGATTGTACGTGAAGCGGATAAAGGCTTTGATATTACCTTAATGGATTTTGAGTGGTATAACTGACAGGTCTTAACACATTTGACCAATGACTTGGTTTATAAAATTGAATCTCCCAATTTACCACAAATCACTGAAACTATCTCCAAGTTACATCAACTTGCACTTAAAACTTTAGAAGAACACTATTTCAGAAGTAGAGCTGTTTTTGCTACGTCTATGTCATTAAAGGAAATTTGTAATGGTACTTTCAAAGCTCCGGCTTTCTACGTTCTTCCTAAACTGCATAAGATTCCCATTAAGACAAGACCAATTACTCCTTCTCATTCTTGGATTACCATGCGTATGTCTAAATTCTTAGACTGCTTTCTTCAAGAAGATCTTAAACACTATAACACTGTTGTACGCAACTCCAAAAGCATTATCCCACGTATTGAGGAAATGTCTTTTCCTCACCATGTAGATTTCCTTACCGCCGATGTTGAGGCTTTTTATCCCTCAATTCCTATCGACCAGTGTTTAGGAGTATATAACAATATCTTTGCCAATGCCAAAACTGAAGATAAAGAGTTTATATTAGCATGTATTAAGTTTGTCCTCAATAATGCTTTTGTTGAATATCAACAAATCCTTTATAAACAAATCAGTGGCATCGCTATGGGCACTCCCTGTGCCCTGGTACTTGCGAATATATTCCTCGCTTACTATGAAGAATCTATGTTCCTAATGTTCCCGGAACTCAAACCCGAGTTCTATGGCCAATTCGTTGATGATATCCTTATCATCACCAGTAAAGGGCCACGAGTTGCTCAAAAAATAATTTCAACTCTAGTAATAGTCGCTACTCCCTTAACGTTCACTTCTGAGCAACCTGAAAGAGCTATCTTTCTCGACCTCCTAGCATACAAAGTGAAAGGTACTAGAAACAATATCAAAATAAAATTCCGCTCCTATGATAAGCCTAATAATCTACATATCTATTCTCATCTGGATTCTTATTATCTGCAATCATATGTTGATGGATAGCTACGAGGCGAAAATATGCACCTCATCCGCAACAACTCTACAATAGATACATATACCATCGCGCTCGATGAATTTCGTCAATTCCTAGAATGACGTAACTTCTTACATTCACGAATTCTCGACCAATTCTCGTATGATACATACCAAGATCAGCATCTTCTCCTCAATCCTAGTAAACTTGCACCCACTCAGAAAGAGGAAAAGGATCCTTATAGAAAAGATATTTCTATACGATGGTTTCAACCAAATTATGCCTCCTCCCATAAGGATCACGTAGGCCTGAAACACATTATGCATACAACAAATGCTCTGTTGGACCACTCACACAACGTCCGGTTATCGCCCATTGTTTATTGTGGCCTCAGCCTTAAGAAAGTGGCTGAGAAGCATAATAAGACAGTACTTCGTAAGTAAGATATTTACTTATGTTGTCTCTATTTTCCTTGAAATATTTTCGGATTATTTTTGTCATTGCACTCCAATTTGTAACTAGTTCGTCCTCAATTCTTCAGCCCAACTTCACCCTAATCTTAATATTTTGGGGATATGTCACTATATCGTTATATAGTCTCAATTGACATTTCTTGAAGACGTTCACCGAAGTAGAGTATATAGAACTAATATTGTAATATATTCAATATTGAATTTTTAATTATAAAGTCACAGTTCTAAATGTGCCTATACCTATATTTGGTTCAGCATAATTTTTATTTTATTTTATAAGTATTTTTATTTCGCTTCGGCAAATTAAAAAAACTTAAATTAATTTATTAATTTCCGCTCTTCGGAGTGGCATGTGACTTTCGTCAGTTTTATTTTCGGAATAATCCAGAATTTATGACTCATAAATTTTATTTTCAATTAAAACATACATTACATTTTGGATTATCACATCTATAGTGTAATTTCGCACTAAAGGTATAAGAAGAAAGAGCAAGTCTGATGAGAGATTTTCGAAAGAATACCGCAATTCTAACATGGATTTTTGCGATCCTCGCCTCTTCTTCGCTTATAACTAAAAAGATCTTCTGGGTTGATGATTGTTGGGGATTTTAATATAATAGATTTATCAAATGTAATGTCGCAGCTGATCTCTATCTTCCTATTGGTTGGATCCCAGAGCCTGTACACCTTCTTTTCGTCATGATAGCCAATCATTTTAAGCTTTTTGGATCAGGGCACCAGTTTCGACCTTTTTTCTTTGCGAATATGTATATATGTGTCAGCTCATATGATGCGTAAGTTACTGATATCAGGCTTGTGACTGTACCATAATTCAAATAGTGAAGCACTCTTCTTATTGGCTCGCATTGGCAATTAGTTGCATAAATATGTAGCACTTGCAGCAAGTTCAGCCCAAAGTTCATCAGGTATGTTGGTAGTGATTTTAACGGCCCGGATCAACTCCATCAATATCTAGTTATATCGTTTGGTGATACCATTTTGTTGCAGTATGTCCGGCATCGTTATTTCATGATGAATTCCATTTTTGATTAAAAATTCGTACATCTCGGTATTTACATACTCTCCCCCTCCATCGGACCAGAGAATCTTCAGTTTTCGGCCTGATTGCATTTCAGCGAACACCTTAAATACCTGGAATTGATCAAATGTATCACTTTTGTTGTTAATAAAATATATTGTGATATAGCAAGTAGTATCATCGATGAATGTTAATATATATTTCACTCCATTGACTGATGGCGTGGGCATCGGCCCACACAGATCTGAGTACACCCTTCCGATAGGCTCCATCGATCAATTTTTCACATGTCTGAAAGGCTTGCGATGTGACTTCATATATTTACACCCGGTGCATATTTCGATTTGTCTGGTCAACAGCCGCACATCTTCGAGCCCTGTGACAAATTTGTTGATTGATTGCAGAGTATTTCGGCCTAGATGGTGATGCCATAATGTATAGTCATCAATCTTGGAATTGGCAATGTTTGCTTCTAGCTCTGGTGATGTCGATAAATGAAATAGGTCACCATTGGCCTGTCCGATTTTGATTTCCTTATGATCCATACCGATTTTAATTACTGATCTGTTGCTTTTGAAGGTTATATCATTTCCATCACATATCAATACCCACACAGATATTAAATTTCTGATAATTTCCAGTACATATAAAACGTCTCGTAATTTCAGCTCGTCATCAAGCTCAATCATCCCAACGTGCATAGCATATAGCTTCTCGTTCCCTGCATATGTGACCAAGCCATCGTACTCAGCTACTGTCTCGAAAATCTCCCATTGGTTAAACATATGTTGCATGGCACCTGAATCAATGATGGCGCCAATTGCTAGATTTGCTTCGACTCTTGGTTTAGCCTTTTCTTTTTCTGTTTTTACCTAATTATTGAATTTGTTGTATTGGAATATTCTGTGTTCTCCCTCACAAACATAACATTTCCGAGGGTATCCCTGAAAATTCCTGCCTCGATGGGCTCCACGATTACTGTCTCGGTTGCCTCTGTCATTATGATGATCTCCTCAGTTGTTTCTGTTATCATTGTTATAGCCTCGGCCTCATCTGGTGCTTCTGCCTCAATTGCTGTGACCGCTGCCTCGGTAGCTATCTTGGTAGCCGCCTCAGTCTGTCACATGGGCTTTATCGTGCCTCTGCTTACTATCCAGGTCGAACCTGATGCATGCGAGTTATAAAGCCTCCAGCGTTGTTGGCATATTCTCCTATGCAAGTATTAATTCCCGATACCTAGGGCTTAGACCCCGGAGATATTGCGGTATAGCTTCTGTATCAGTAATGTCTTTGATTTGCACCATAATTCGGTTGAATGCATCATTATAATCTTCGATCAATCTCTTTTGCTTCATCATCGCAAGCTTATCATGCATTCATAACAATTGTTCCATTGATGTATATTTTTGTGTCATAGCCTCTTTAAGCTCATTCCATAAATCAAATTCTCCTGATGTATTCACGTGCCTCCATAGCCACATTTTAGCATTGCTTGTAATTTTACTGATCGCTGCATTGACTTCCTCCTTTTATACTGATAGATCGGTGCTGGTGATAAATTGCTCTATAGCATCAAAGTAATCAAACAATCTGGGTACACCTCCTAACCCATTGAATTTGTTGATTGATCTCAGGTACTCCTTCGCCAGATCATTAAGCTTTGTTGATGTTATTGGTGATAGTGATTGTGTTTGTATTTGTGGTATGTTGCCTTCTGTAGCTGCATTCTGATTGGTTGGTGTGCTGGGTGATGTATTTGTTTTGTCGATTTTTGCCATCAATTCACCCAATAGGGTTGCCAGCATATCTAATTTATTTTCCTAATTTCTGATCATTGTAGTCATCTGTTCGTATTGATCAAGGCTAAATCCTATATTGCTCTGATGGTTGCCATCTAATTCTTCGTTGTCATCATCAGGGGGTTGATATCTATTGTTTGTTTTTGATTTAGACCACAATCTTGTCGATCTTGTTGTTGATGATGATGTGTATAAATTGTCCATTTTGTTGTATTGCATCGTTGAATGCTATGTCGTTACATGTTGTTTATCGCGTTGCTTTATCGCAGTGTCATTTGTCGCGTTGTTTATTGCATTGTTTGATGCGTTGTTTACAATGTTAAATAAACACTTACTGTAATCGCAGTTATAATTGCTATGATTGCATAGATCTTAGATTGTCAAGCTGCAATTCGAGTGGCTCGGGGCTCATAACCTGTTGAAATTTGATCTTTGAATATGTGTTTGGGGTAAAGAGTACACTGGCTCATGAAGCCAAATATGCATGTATTTATTAATGCTAATATATGATTGGTCGATACAAACAAAGATCATCTAAGCCACAATTGAGTGACGTATAATCGATCGTTGATGATGGGAGAGAGAGATATAATAAGCTAATAATTTCAACAATAACAAGTACTAGCTAGTCTCTTATTATTCTAGCTTATATCTTAAAGCCTTATAGTAACATCTAGTATTTAGCTTTAGTTTTTAAGTAACTTAATATTTTGTTAAATTCTTCTTCTTTAATCTTCTTATCTTGAGTCTGAGATTTAGTTAACCAGTACTTATCCTTCTAAAGTAAGGTTAGCTTAATAGCTTTAGCTAATTTAATTATATATCTAATACTATCAACAGTAGTTGCTAAACCAAACTCTCAGCACTACTTCTAAGATAAGCCAAGCAGATATAATTTTTTATATTTATTCTGATTACTTAATATTTGAAAGTTTTTTAAGAAGATTTTTCCAATACTATGATTTTTTATTTATTAAGATATAAGATTGAAATAACTTAGCCATATTAATCTTATATCTTAGTAAGGCAACTATCTTATATAATATAGATGTAATAGCTATTAATATATTCCTATCAACTAAAGTAAAATCCTACTAGCATAAATTTCTTATTTTTTGATAGTTTGCAGTATATTGAAAGATTATATAATATTAATACATAGTGGTTTTCATTATCATCTTTATAGTATGGAATATTTGAAAGTTTTTTAAAAAGTAGTAATTAATCTATACTTGGCAGTTTAGATATTATAATATTTTGTTAAGCCTCCACATCAGTGCTAGATAGTTAGAAAAATCACCAATATATATATATAAAAACAATTCCAAATTGAAACTTGATTCCATAGTAAGACTTTAGTAGTTTCAGATAGTCAAATACTTGATCTACCAGTAATAGCTCATTCATGATTACTTCTGATGACTTTTTAATTCTAATAAAATCTATAGATAAGCTATTATAATATATAAGCTAAAGATTAGATCACTCATTACAAAATTCTATTTTAGCATATAATCTGATGTTGTTACTCATACTTATAGTGAATATTATATCATCTAAAGCTAAAGAGACAAATTTTACAATATCTATCTCAGAAATATATTTAAAATATCTCTTTCTCTCATATAATAACTAAGTTAGTAATTGCTGCTTGATAAACACTAAATTATTAATAAGTGTGAATATAGAATTGACAATATTAGCTAGTTTATATTGTTTATTTTTCAATAAGAAACTTCTAAGGCCAATTTCACCAACAAGTAAAGGAAGACCATCCTTCACTATAGACTTAAATGCTAATAAAGAGCAAAAGAAAAGGGAGAGAGCAATAATCAGTAATTTGAGTAAAGTATAAGGCAGAGAAAAATAAAGAACAAGAGAGTAGTGAGGAAACACTATTGGCAAAGTATTTTTGAATATATTTATACCTTGAGAAGGAGCTGATAATAGTGTGTAGCAGTAAGGTCACATATAAAGATATATACAGAAAGATAATGACATGAGGATGAATAATAGAGCAAATGGTAGACAGATAAACAGGAATGGATAGATAAATGGATAGAAGGATGGATGGATTGATTGATGGAAGCAAGTGAGGTCAGATAAATGTTTGATGAATATAATAGAAAAATTTATCAGTAAGCAGTCAGTAATATATATCATGGATGGGAAACCTCGCAACAAAAGCAGTGTACCTGGCGGCCAAACAATGATGGAATTCTTTCTCCAATTGTCATATTCTTTAACGAGTTTTTTGAAATCCAACCTTTCATTGTGACCAAACTCGTATACAACGATGTTTCCTCCTCAGAATCTTGCTGCCGCTTGACAAAAGGCTGCAACTAGTCTACTTAATTAATTAATTAATTAATTATATGGGGTGCTGCAGCAAAACCAGACAAAGTGACCATATAATATCACTATACCAACATCACTCTGTTTAGTGTTAGAGCTCATTATTTCAAGAAATACAACAAAAATATTTTTTATAGCTGCAATGTCATGAAAACTTTATTTGAAACTTGGAAGTCAAAATTTTACTTCAAAAGGACTTCTATAAATTCAGCAATTTCAGGAGAGGATTGGAACAACTTTCTCAACATGGTTCTATCAATATACATGATAACATCCTTGTCCTCCACTCGACAACCTCCTCTATCTGACCCATCCATGGATAAAGCCAAGCCTGGCATTATAAAATGAATGCGAAGAGAGCCACAATGCTTATAAAGTTGTCGCACTTTTGTAAGCTTCTCAATCAAATGATGATTAGTTGTTTTGAGATCCTTAGTATAATAGGCCAAGTTCCAATCTGTAGAAGTTTTATCCTGATTGATCGCTTGGCCTGACATTGCATTGCTGAAGAACTTCGCACTGATTAGCAGGGTCCAATAATGATTACGGGAGCCATCAATGTCACCAATGTATAGTCCATCTGGGCGCATTGCATTTTCAGGTTGAAGAATATACTTTCGATTCTCCGGAAATGTGAGCCAGTTACTGATGACGTCCACACCATCTTTGTATAACTTGTTGCACAGCAGAGAGAGCATTTCTACATCTCCATAGGACTCCACGTTGAAGGTTGCAGTATATATCCATTCTGGTAGTTTAGCGACCTTGAGAGAATCTCCATTTGGCTCTTGCTGCAATATTTGATCATCATTGTAAAACAATCTGATTAAGTCAACAACTTTCTTGCCATTGTAAGTCAGCATTTGTGCCAGGATAAGATATTCCCATGCTTTGCCTTTTGACATGTCTGAAGCATTGGCATGTTCATTTAAATTCTGAAATAATCTATTAGTGAGCGTCATTGCTGGACTTTTGAACTCAATACCAAGCACAGTGCTGATGACCCTTACCACCAAGGGTTCATTAACTTGAATATAACATCCACTTTCTGTCTGACTCAAAGAAGCAATACCACATTCAACAAGGTGTGTTGATATTTCGTCATAATTAGTTACATCGCCAATGCCAGAGAAGAAGCTAGATAATACAAATTTGTTAGCCAACTTTCATAATTTTTGCTAAAAAGAAATTTATAATTGTGTGAAATGCATACCGGCAAGAAATGAAGATATTTTCCAAGATACTTTGGAAAATTTTGGCAACAGGATCTCTTTTACCAATTACATCTTTAATTAGAAAAGAAAGACCTTGCGTCAAACGTTTGCTGATGACATTTACTGTCTCCTTGACAGCCCTTTCTAACACAGTCTGTTTCGTTACGCTTTGCCCACGATTCTCCCCCTGTATAATTTCACATAACAACCGAGCAGCTAAGCGGGGGCGACCAGCAAGGTATTTCCAGTCTTCAATTCTTTCAATGTTACAGCCTGAGAGGTCGAGATAATGTTCAATATAGGCTTTGACTTTATCAATCGTCAGCATCTCAAAGTCCATAATAATGTTCTCATTTGTGGTTTTGCCGACACCACTCTCAACTATATCCCCATGTTTAAGCGTAAACGAAGTGCCGGCAATCACTACAGGTATCGGATGTGATGGAATGAGAAATTCTAACATTGGCATTAGCAAGCCACGTGGCTTACCATGGATATTCTGGAATTTTGGGTAAAAAAGTTTGCTGGCAGTACTGGCCTCATCAATCGCAATAGCCAACTGAGATCCATGGGGCAAAATATTCTATCATACATAAAATTTGTTATTAAATGTCCAGAATAAAAAAGATAACTGTTTTGGTAATTCAACAAAGAACCTTACCAACAGATTACGGGAGGCCTCTCGGAAAAGCCAGTTCAAATTCTCTTTACTTTCTATGTTTAGTAATGATTTGATCTCTAAAATAGACTCCTGTCCGCCGTTGAGCTGAGAGAGTAGGTAGCTGCGTGGAGTAACGTTCTTGTCCTGGCTAATGAGCAGAATGAGGTGGATGATCCGGGAAGTGTACTCCAAGGAAATAAGACGGCGTACCTCCGATTTACCTTCATGCCCAGTGATGTCATCGAGTGCCTCTATCATTTCGTAGAGCTGCGCGAAATTCCTGTCGCCGGTTGGTCCGCCTACCACCTTCACCTTGCATTCAATATACATTAAGAAGACTCCTCTATTCTGCATGGCTACATCGAATATGGCCCGAGTCTTGCCAGCACCGGAAAATGAGAGGAAAATGTTGAAATTATTGGTTTTCTGGAGTAGTTCAATAAGCCTCTGGCCCATTGGGGTAGGACGTTCGTCAAGACGCATATCCACAGAGGATTTACCACTAAATGGTAGGAAAACCCCTGATTTGCGAAAGCGACCGGCAAGTTCTTGTGCACTCTCAGGATAGAGTTCAGGGGGAGCATGAACGTTCACCGTCGAAGTAAGAAAGTCATACCAATAGTTCCATAGTTCAAGGCCAGTTTTTCGTCGTTTGGACAACAACTCATCATCCGTCAGTTCTCTTTTGAAAGGCACTGATACTAATTGCGAGAGGGACAAAGGCGAAAAAAATTAGAGAAAAGATCCGTATATGAATAGTAGACGTAACAGATGGTGTAGCATTGGTAAAACGTCACTCACCAGCTATGAAGGTCGGAGCAACGTTGTACAGGAGGGATGGCGACAGACGGATGGATGGGATGAGGTAGTGGAAGGATGGATGGATAGATGGATGGATGGATGAATGGATGGGAGGGGGATGGATGCATAAAATAAGGTGTGGGCCGACAGATGGGATGGATGGTGAACGGACAGATGGAAAAATGGACAAATGGTGGATGGATGGATGGATGGATGGATTGGCGAAAGCAAGCGAGGCGGGACGGATATGTAAGTTTTATGAAAGGTTTCCATTACCCTTTATACCTTTATGCTTTCTAGACTTTTTTTTACAGAGAATATAGTCCAAAACGATATACAGAAGATAAAAAGATTACATACCTGAAATGATCGGGGCCAGACAGACAGGCAAGGCAGATGGATGGATGGACAGAAGGACGTACGGATGGACGGAGGATGGACGGCGGATGGAGATGACGAAGTGAATGGTATATGTTCAATAGAGATGGATGGATGAATAATAGGGATGGATGGATGGACGAAAGATCGGTCGCGAATGTTTGAAACGAAAATGCAGCGACGAAAG
>RBNK01001139.1:0-17422 GCA_003990785.1 Endogone sp. FLAS-F59071 | reverse complement strand
AATCGGATTTTGATCGAACTTCCAAACGAAAATCCCACCGGGGAAGAAATGGGCCCCCCGTCTCACCGCCTCCACGGCCAACGCTGTCTTTCCTTGCCCGCTGATGCCCACAATGGTGTATAAGCGATAAGTTTCCTCTTTGTGTTCCACCGTATCTCTCAGAATGGAGTTCAATTCAACAAGCTCTTTCTTACGTCCACAAAAGGTCGGCGTAGGCGCAATCAACTCGAGGTTGTTCGGGGGCATGTAAAGGTTAATGGAAGGAACGCCTTCATCGCACTCGAATCCGTTATCTTGTGTAAACAATGATGAGTAGAGGATCATGGCGCCAGAGAAATAGTCGTTTTTCCTGTCTTGATTCTGGAAGGAAACGCGCGCCCTCCACATCGCCTCTTCGACCGTGAAGCCACCAGCAAGGAACTTGTAAAACTCGGACTCGAATTCGCGAGCAAGATCATTCGGTATGGGACAGTGTGAACCGATGGTATACGGAACACCGCGCTTCAACATGACGCGGGCGATGTTGCGAGTATTGCAGGCGGACAGAAATGCAAGCTGTAGGTGTTTGGTATTAGGGCGTTGCGCATCGACAAATTGGAATCCGGTTGCGGGATGTTCAAACATTAATACTCTCGTATCATCCTTCGATACACAGTGCCCCATAAAATGAAGCACTGTGGCCGTCTCTGGCTGGCTCATGACCAACTCATCCATTCGTTTAACAGTCGGCGGGAACACTCGGTCTAATATTACCCTTTTTGTGTTAGCGTGATGTATGTCGATGAACTTCTGCCACTGATCGCCAAGGTGCAACTCCGGAAGATCCGCGTTTGGATCACCGTGAGGAATGACTGGATCCGGCACAACGGTGACGATTCGCAGCGGAAGTTTTGGTAGCGGATCCTGTTGACGATCGCAAATGCGTGCAAACTTGCATTGATGAACTAGAAACGTCGTCGGATCCTTGGCATACTCCCACGGGATGGCGTCGAGGTCGTCGTGGTTGTTGAGCTGGAGCAAGACCCGGTTCGAGCTCGTTGTCTTTATTTCTTGGAGCAATTGCTCAGTGTTGCTGGAGAAAAGGGCTTTGAACAATGCTATACCAAAATATCTGAGGGCTTCTGGTGTTGGTTGTGTGTGGAAGATATCAGCAACCAGGAGTCGATGGCCTTTGTCCGCGATGACTGGACATTCGCGGTTTTTACAATCCTTGTTGCGACACTTCTCGAGGTCAAAGGGATAGCGGGTGCCATTCACACCACCAGAAGCAGCTATCTTGTCGGTGTAGACGATGATTTCGCCTTCCTTACCGGAAGGAACTATAAACCGAAAGGAATGACTGTAAGCGAATTCGGGAGGATCGTCAAGTGCGGAAACTTGGACGTGTGCGAGGATTTCGCCAGGTTGGCTTTCGGGGTCTTTCTCCAAAGAAATTCGCATATTTGTTCAAGTGCCTTCTTGGGTTGTGCGTGGTACATGTAGTTGTAATAGAGAGGCGTAAGAACGTAAGGATCACGCCGAGTCAAAAATCAGAGGAAGAAAATGATCAAGCTCGCTAGTTATATTTGTACTATTCGGCGAGACATTTCTTGATAAATGGCATGCGGTCACATGCCTCTAGACCTTAGTAATCGGAAAAGTCAAGATATATTAAAATAATCTCCCCTATTTTTATCTTTTTGAGTAGTTTTTGGGTTGCTATATAGTATAAAGTCACAAATCCAAAAACTTTATCTTAACGAGGAAATATAACCGCAGTTTTGGAGGCTTGTTTGTATAGAAAATATTCGTGCAGCCAATCAAGGGATCCCAAAAAGGTTAGCACGTTTAAAAACGTCGTCACTATTTAACAGTCTAGAAATACGACCCGCAGGCTAGTTCGCATCGTTCATCGAACTCACTGAGCACCTCCATATGTTCAGTTTGATGATTGCTCTATTGGAATCAAAAAAATAAAAATTATAGGTATACAGGGGAGAATTTGAAATTCTTTGTGACCGTCGATTCAAATTTTGATTATCTGCCGCAGTTGAGGTTCGCTTTTAATAGCAATGTAGGATTAGCTGTCACAATTCTCCCCAATACGCGTTTCTCTGGACCTCACTTTTACGGATTGCTCTACCTTGTATAACCTGCACGGATATCCTATTTGTGAAGTCTATTTAGACGATGAAAGTGGCTAAGGAGCCCCGATACATTGTTTAATGAACTGGATTACTGATTTAGCTAGTATATAGCTAGTGAATATTAGTAGCTATTCTGTTATTTTATATAATTAAATTAATTTCTAGTTTATTATCTGATTCTTCATCAGATGTTTTATAAAGCAGTATTTGTAGATTATCATCAAAATTGATAGATGATTCAATTTTCTCATTAGATAATAATTTATTATATATTATAAGAGAGGTAATAAATTCTCTTATTTTATTATAGTTATTATTAAATAAGTTATATTGTGATAGAACATTTTGTGATGATATCAATTTTGATCACAGTCACATGACCTATAGCAACATTATGATCCTCAGCATTATTACAATCTATAGCATTGTTATAAATTATAATATTGCTCTGATCTGATATATTATTTTACTATTATATCTTAGCTAATCAATTTGTATCTTATATTTAGCTAAGCTAATTAGAAATTTGAGTAGTAATCTGGGTAGCTGCTCATATAACATCTTGTAATTTCTTATAAATATCCCACTTGCAATTAATAATAAAATTTGGATTGCAACAAGCTAAGAAAGCTTACAATAGACAATCTAAAGAATATTGAAGCCTTACTCAAAAAGTAAGGCTCCAAATAGAATAATTTGAGATAGTTCAATCTATAGCATATTATCCTATCCTAGACTGGATAGCTTAGACCAGTCTATAACTGGGATGGTCTAAAGTCAGTTTCAGACTAGTCAGTCTGGTCTGGACTATCAGTCCTAGTTAAACTATTTGAAATCTGAACAAATAAATTCATAGAAAATCCAGAATAAATCTAAATAAAAAAATTTAAAAACAAACTTATATCTGTATTCCATATGTATCATCAGATCATAATACTGTTAATATTCAGACTCAAAAATGTATATAGAATGCAGATATAAGCCTGTTTTTAGATTTTTTTATTTGGATTTTCTATAAATTTATTTGTCTAAATTTGAATTAGATTCAACTTAGATACTTGTTATAATTAGCACTTGTAAAATTTTTAGTAGTAACTTATTTAATAAAGTAATTACAGGTAAGAACTGAGATAATAAGAATATTTATAAGCTGTTATTCTATAGAGAATATGAGTCTAATAATCAAAAAAGTAAATAGATAATTATATATATATAACAACTATTATCAGATTAAATAATACTAAAGGTTAAGACAATCTGATTTAGTCTGATCCTGAGATAGACTTTGAACTGTCTCAACTAAACTAGTAAAATTAGTCTAAATTGAGATTTTTGGACTATCTTAGACTATTTCAGACCATCAGTCTACCAGTTTGGACTATCTCATTTGGAGCCTTATTAAAGAGTAAGCAATTGGAATAGTTTTGAGATTTTAACAGATATATGTTTATTTATTTAATTATACTTATTCTTACTAGTTAACACTTAGATATATATTCTTCTTAAGATACTACTATATAATCTACTAAGACCTTTAAATATATTTTTTGCACTTGCTCAATTCTGAGTATTTCACTATTAATATATTTTAGTTTATGACAATTAGTGCTGACTGGTAGGAAATCAATTGATATCTCAATTAATTTGTTACTTATATTACATAACTGAACTTGCTAAAATCTATAGAGAAAGACAAAAGCAAGAATGACTCTACTATTACCACTGCTTATATTACTACACTTACCTAGGAGAAGACTTTAAAAAAATAAAGAAATAATGTTAAACAGACTATTTACCTTTTATGAATATACTAAGAAGTATATTTAGAAATTCCTGGATAATCTGAAGAGCTATTTTGTAGCTAAGGAATTAGCTACCACCTGATGGATTACCATCCTGACTGCCCAGCTTAGAAGACCTTTAAGAGAAACATATTACCTAGCCTTAATAGATATAGCAGCTACTAGACTAGGAGAATTACTTGCTATAGCAACTATAGTAGCAGAAGCAGAAGCTATAGCAGCTATAATAGCAGCCACTTAGTAAGAAACTATCTAAACCTAGTTGAAAGAAAAATACTTTATCAAACAGAAATGAGAATCAATCAAAGAGTAGTTATTTAATATAAAGATATTAATCAACTAGTGCTTGAATTATTAGATTACTACTATTGATCAGTATATATAACTTTGTAAAGAAACTAACTCTGTTATATAAGAAATTATATTTATAAATAGCTTATCTGTAAACCTCTAATACTATATCAAGAGGTTTAGCCTCTAAAGGATAGAAGAAAAGATCAGAATAGTATAAGCCTTTTAGGACACTGAAGCTAGATACTCTTCATCATTATATGATAAGTTATCTTAAGATTTATATAGAAAGTTTAATACTAGAATATCTATAGTCTACATGGTATTAATATCAGCTAAACTACTTAAGAAGAATACTATCAAGCTAGCAGTTATAACAAAAACTAGGAAGATAATACATAAAGAAGAAATGGAAAAGATTACTAAGATATTCTCTGAAATAATAATATATATTATTGATCTTGAATCCAAAGTGATCTACTAGAATAAATAGCTAAAAGAAATCTATATTAAGAGAAGACATATATTTTAACCTTAGTAATAACTATAAAAATATCTAATATCAAAGAAATACCACCTATCAGGAATGCTACCAATGAGAGAACAGAACTATATGACAAGACCAATATCATCAGAAGAACCCACCTACTACCCTTAGATATATCTACTATAACCAGTACAATTAGATAAGTTCTATTATATAGAGACCTGGAATCATAAGCCTCTATCGAAATAGATTATACAAGAGATCTCATAGATATAGTAAATATCACTTGCAACAATCTAGCCAACTTCTTAAAGGTTCAAAATATATTCTTTATTAAGTCCTATTACTATATTGGATATACATTAGAGGCTACTATAGATGCTCAAGAAGTACAAGATAAAGGATAGGCTACTCAAGACCTAGAACTCACAATAAGAGAAAAGAAACTTAGAAAGAAGACATACCAATTCTTTAAGTACTAGCTATCAGTACTCCCCTACCTTGGAAAACTCAGCTCTTACCAATGGGAAAGACTCACTTCTGAACAGTATCTGGATATTTTAGATACTCTTCTAGAGGATTTCAATTCAGAGGAAGCCCTCTTATTCTCTAAGGATAATAATACTACTACCCAGAATGATGAAGAGTACATTTTTTAATGATTTTGAGGTGTTTGAACCCAATGATCTCAACTTTGATATAGTTGTCTCTGATGACTTCAAACCTCCTATCATCAGGAAACTATTTTCAGTTTGTAGTCTATGACTAGCATCTATGCTCATAGGCT
The DNA here is from genome assembly GCA_003990785.1 of Endogone sp. FLAS-F59071. NCBI lineage: Eukaryota > Fungi > Mucoromycota > Endogonomycetes > Endogonales > Endogonaceae > Endogone > Endogone sp. FLAS-F59071. The sequence continues at coordinate 11,929 of RBNK01001139.1, read as the reverse complement.
GTTCACAGGCTGTTCACAGGCTGTTTATAGGCTATTCGCAGGCTGTTCTAGCTAGTTTGTAGTTTACAATATTATTCTAGAGATGTTTGAGGTTTGTAATATTGTTCTAGTGGAGTTTTAGAATAGTTTATGACTGTTTGCTAATAATAGTTTGTAGTCTATAACTAGCATCTATATCTGTGACTATTTTGTTCATAGCTCTTAGTAAAATAGTTTACAGCTTTTAGTAAAATAGTTTGTAGATTAATTAACTATTTTTCTGATAATAACCCTCAATTTCGCAGCATTTGAAGCCTTTAAGTTCAAAGGCACTACCCTTAGAGAATTCAAAGACCCTGAGACTGATGTTATAGTAAACTTACGAGTTATCCTCCAAGCCCTCGAAACTAGTAATAACAATCTACCTCTAGCCCTTAAGAATAACAAACTATATGATAAAACTGCTCTTAAAATCTTCAAGGATGTTGCTGTACTATAAATAATTTATAAGATCATTATGATACTATTGTTAGTTGACCCTTAGCTAGTTAACCCTCAGCTAGCTAACCCTTAGACTAACACTCTAATTCTGAAAGAAATAATAGTCTAATTCATTAAAGCAGATCTTGATCTACAATTCCTTAGCAATTTTTGATATACTATTATATTTAGTATTATCTCTCAAGTTTGTATAAATACTCTCTTAATTTTTATTTAATAAATTTTTGCCTAAGCTTGAGCCCAAATACAAAGTCTAAGACCTAAATAAAACTAGTAAAGAAAGTATTTACTTAGTGATTTTCAAGTCAAGATATATTAAGATATATTGCTTTTAGACATTAAACAATTAACTTAATTATTAAAATATATCTAAGAACTTACTATCCTTTATACCTTATAAGACATATACATAACTCTTTTAAATTTTGAGTATTATTCCTCTACATCTTATCTTATATACTCTCTGATTCTCTATATATATTAGAAAAATAGTTAATTAATCTATAAACTATTTTACTAAGAGCTGCAAACTATTTTACTAAGAGCTATAAACAAAATAACTATGGATATAGATACTAGTTATAGACTATGAACTATTATTGGTAAATAGCTGCAAACTACCCTAGAACTCTGCTAGAACAATATTACGAACCATGAACATCTTTAGAATAATATCACGAACCATAAACTGGCTAGAACAGCCTATGAACAGCCTACAAACAGCTTAAGAATAGCCTATAAGCATAGATACTAGTTATAGACTACAAACTGAAATAGTTTCCTGATGTATATAGAACTTAGCCCAGCTACTAGTTTCTGATTAAGCTCTTTAATCTTCTATATTTTGCTGATTCCAGAGTCTCATTCTTACAATGTTGCTAAAAAATAAAATAAAAATATATAAATTATTTCCTCTATAGAAGGCATAGTTACTTGATCAAAGATTGCTAAACTAAAAGTTAGAAGAAAGGCCAAGAGAAGAAGGAAGTTAAGAAGGCTGACTATACCAATATAGTATAGAAAATTGAGAAAGAAGATAAAGAATTCAATAGAGAGGAATATTTAGAAGCCTACCCTATTGAAATAATCAGCTACATAGCCACTAGAAAAACTTTTTATCTAAGAAAGAAACTGGTCCAAGTACTTGAAGTTATTATTAAGAAATCCAAGAAGCTAATGTAGAAGTAATAATTAAATGAAGACTAATGGGATAAAGCCTTTAAGTAGACAATACAACCTAGTGAGATAGTTATTTCAACTACTAGAGATGAAAAAATAATAGATCAAGAGGAGAATAAAGAGAAGAAACTCAGAAGAGTTAGGGAATTTGAATATGACTCTTAGCAGGATATTACTAGAAGGTCAACATTACCTTTAAGCAACTCTTCTAGATTATACTATCAATGAAGTAGAAAGTAAAATATAGATTAGAGAAACTAAGCTGACTATTTGATTTGAGGAAGTGAATACTGCTAAAGAAGAGGAGAAGCAAATTTATACCCCATTTACTTATATATAATATAATATTGGAGGACTAATATACTCAGTCATTATTGATATAGGTATAGAAGTTAGCATTATTACTAAGTATTTTCTAAACTACCTAAAATGAAATATTGATGAACCTGCTACCTTTACATTAGTTGTTGCAAGTGAAAAAAGCAGTATATCTTTAGGAGTACTTTAAGAAGTATTAGTCTAGTTTAGAATAGAAATCATATCTGTCAGAATAATTATCACTGATATACAATCCTATAACACCATCTTAGATAACAGTTAGTTGAAGAAAGCTAAGGCTAGAATCAATTTGGATACTTAAAGATTAATCTTTATCAATCATAGAAGAAAGTTTAGCATACTCTTAGATATTTAGAAAGGAGTAGTACTAAAACTCACCTAGAGACTAGAAGATAAAAGTAATATAGATAAAAAAAATAACCCCTAGACAGGTGTATCTAAATATTATAGAAGAAGAAGAAGTCAATGTAGTGGTCTATAGTGAATACTGCTACTTAATACCTCTGAAGAAGAACTAGCTATATTAGAAAACTATTTTCAGGCTGTTCACAGGCTGTTCTAGCCAGTTTATAGTTCGTGATATTGTTCTAGAGATGTTCGTAATTTATGATATTATTCTAGTAGAGTTCTAGGGTAGTTTATAGCTGTTTGCCAATAATAGTTTATAGTCTATGACTAGCATCTATATTGTAATAGACTAAAAATATTCTAACAGTAAAATATTCACTGTAGCATATCTTAGAGGTCTTAGTAAGTTATATAGTAGCAGCTTTGAAGAGTGGGAGTGACTAGCAGAAAAGTATATTAAATAATGAATGTAATATAATAAGCTTTGTTGCAAATAATAAACTTCTCTTTCTCTCTAACCATTGCTTAGTTCTAGACTAAGGCTTCTTTTGTAAAGTCTATTTAGACTTTGTAAGATTATCTCTTAGGTTATCTGTAAGAAGCTTTCTTAGCTTGTTGTAGTCCTAATTTTATTAAAAGAAAGAGATAGAGTATTTATACAGATTGCTAAGTAATAAAATAATAGAATAATAAATAAAATATAATATTGTATAATAAAGTAAAATAAAAAGAGTAATGAGCTAAAAATAAAAGGAGGTAAATGCTCATTTAGAATCTAAACTGTTATTTAGAATCTACATAAATGGTTATTTAGAATTTAAATAGTTATTCAGAATCTAAACAGTTGTTTGGTTCATGGAATTATATAATTCATAATTTGGAAATTAATAATATAAATGTAAAAATATACTACTCTAACTAAGAAATATACTAAGTAAAGTAGTACTGTGGTATATATTGTGACAAATGTACTAATAACTGTTTGTTTGTTTATTCGTATATACCAAGTGAGAATGCTCAGAATTATGGATGCGATATCTCCCTTTGCATATCCTTACTACAGCTTCATGCTGTGCTCTTCAGGCTTTACTATAACTGATATTGAGATATTCTAAGACTCTGTACAAACTGATTTATTTAGATAGAAATAGAAAGGGTATTTATACAAATTTGCTAGAACTGAATGAACAAAATGATAAAGGCTTCACTACAAGTATGACTTGATAACTGCAAATAATATTTCATTGATAAAAATAAGATTGGTCACTAAAAACTAGGTTCGTCGCTAGTAGCAAGATCACTTGCTAAAAACGATACTAACTGTTAGGGGGTTTCTCCTAAACCACCTGTGAGGAAGTGTCTAATGATACTAATCCGCGTTGGACTTAGGAATCTCCGAGTATGTTGCAAGGTTTCTAAGGTATCAAAAGTACTTTGTTTCTTTATAAGATTATTAATTGTGAATTTCAGACTTATAGTCTTTAGTGCTTTTACTGTGTATATGAGGGGGTGAGATCTTTAGCTCTCAAAGGGATCTTGAGTGTGCACTGCTATTGAACTCATTTTAAAAAGGGATTGCGAGAATAGTGCAGAACTTCAATTTAATGAGTCTGCAACTATCTGCATTATGCAAAACCTATTGAGGTTCTGGCTTTTTGTAAAGAGTTGTTTAAATTTAATGTATAAGGAATTGTTTAAGGGGTTTTGAGGATTGAGGAATTGATTGACTTGAAGACTGAAGTTTATTGAATAAAGAATTGAGGGATATTTATACAAAATTCTCGAAGTGCTATACGGGTAGCTGTCTAGGTTACTACTCAGAATATGATTGGTTATACTATATTTAAATTATAAGTTCCATTCGTTATTAAATAAGATATCAACGATGTTGATAGTATCAACAGTGTTGATAATTTCTGCAGTGTGGATGGTATCCACAGTGTTGATAATTTCGGCGGTGTGGATGGTATCCACAGTGTTGATGGTATCCACAGTGTTGATAATTTCGGCGGTGTGGATGGTATCCACAGTGTTGATAATTTCGGCGGTGTGGATTTCTAATCCTGATAAGGAAGTATTGATTTCTTCTTTTGGATTCAAATAACTAGAATGTTCTAAGTAGTGCTGCGGCATAGTAATGGTAATAATATCACTCTTACACTAACTAAAAATGAAAGGGTACAGAACATTACAATAACTCCTAAATCAAGCATAGTACAAAATTCATGAAAATCAGTCAAGTTGGGGGTTGGCTGTCACATCTGGGGGCTCAACTGGGAATGTCTCATCCTCAAGACTGGATAAAAGCATAGTAATTTCATTCTCAATGGCCTGACGAATTTGAGTGATCTCTGCATATATAAGTTTGATGATGTCAATGGTTTTTCCATAGAACCTGGATAAAACCCATTTATATCTAAGAAAGAGTGCGTAGATTCTGTCGGCTATGTCTTTTTCGAATTTTGACAACATCATCTCCTGTTTCTGTAAACAGTATCGAAGATGGCAAGCACATCCTTGATAGAACCTGATTGTAACATCGGTAATTCAGCTTTGATTACATAGCTATTCATGATACTGTTGCATCAGAATAAGGAGTTTTTCGGGGTCTTTCTCTTCGTCCAGGGGAACTAGGTCGATCGAGTCTAGCTCTCTCGTCAGTGCTTCCTTAATTGCTTTCTCTATGTCCTTTCTGTGGTTGCATCTGTTTAGCATGATATATCTTGATTTTGCTCCAGTAGACTGGGGTGGGGAGAATGGAACTATTGAGTCTCCTAAGCCAAATTATGCTTTCTTTTATAGTCTGTACATAGTATGGTCCTTCCCACTTCGGTTGTAATTTAGCCAACTATGATGATTCTACAATGTTTTGATATACGAGGACTTGATCTCCAATATGCAAGGGGGTTGCATTCGCCTTCTTGTTTTGGTTTATCTGTTATCTCTCCTGTACCTTGTCGATGAACACGGATGCTTTCTTTCAGATTAATTGTAACCTGCTGATATCCCATGCAATGTAAGCCCATAAACGATCATCATATATTCTATTATCCTTTTCAGGGTGGTGGAATTCTCAGTTTGGCAGTCTCCCATATATAAGCTCAAAGGGGCTGAACTTTGTTGATGCCTAGTGAATGGTTCAAACTGCAAAAAGAGTGCTATCGAGATAATGATCCCACACTGCTTCTTGATCGATAATCTTTGCCAAGATATTCTTGACCATCTGGTTGGTGCGTTCAGTTTGACCATTTCCTTGTGGGTGGTATGATGTCATTCGGATATGCTTGATATGGTAAGTTTGCTCGAGTTCTCTGACTAGTTCATTCAGAAACTCTATACCTCGGTTGCTGGTTATTTCCTTCGGTACTCCATATTGGCAAATACTATCAGTATGCAGGAACTTAGCTACCATTTGCACATCTGCATCTTCAACTGCTATCACCTCTGGATATTTTGTAAAGAAATCTACTGCTAGAATGATATATCTTTTTCCTGTTAATGTTACTAGCATGGGTCCCATGACATCTATCCCAATGTGTGAAAATGGCTCAGCTTTGATGTTTGTAGAGGTGGCTCGAGGTATGTCTTTTACTTTTGCTTGTTTTTGGCATGTGTTGCAATTTCGCACAAAGTTGGTTATATCGTCTTGCATTCCGGGCCACCATGCTGAATTCCTAAGTCGGTATAGAGTATTGTCTTGGCCTACATGTCCAGATAATGGGTGATTGTGTGCTAAGGATAAAATGTTTGATACATTCTTCTCTTAAATTACTGGAATAATGCATCCCTCCTTTTTATGGTATAATAAATTATTCTGAATTTCATACTGTCTGCCAGTGGTTAATAAAATGTTCTTTGTCCAATCCTCCATATCTTCTCTAATCTTTCTCCTCATCAACCAAATCACCAGATTATAGTACAGTGTTGCATTCATTGTTATGCCCTGCCTTGGGCATCTAATAATGGTATTCTGCTGAGTACATTGGCATTTTGATTTATCTTCCCTTTTCTAAATTTCACCATGAAATCATATTCTTGAAGCGTCATGATCTACCATGCATACATTCCACTTGGATCAGGTCTATTGAATAACCATTTAAGCACCGAATGGTCCATGATGACTTCAAAGTGTCATTCGATAAGATAGTACCTAAACCACTTGACTGCCCATACAACTGCGAGACACTCCAATTTGGTTGATTTATAATTCTTCTCAGCACCGCATATCCCTCTGTTTGCATAGCAAATTACTTGTTCTAGGCCTTTGATGTCATCTTGCGAAAGTATTGCTCCTACTCCTATTGCACTTGCATTGGTATAAAGCTTAAAAAGCTTCATCCAGTTTAGTTTTGCTAACACAGGTGCAGTTGCTAGAGCCTTCTTTAATGCGTTGAGCACTTCTTATTCAAGTTTGCTTTGTTCTTCATCGATTTCTACCCAATTGTAGCTTTTTGTGAGAGTTGCATACAGGGGTTCAGCTAAGCTTGTAAAATTGCATATATATCTTCGATAGTACGAGGCTAATCCCAGAAAGGCATGTATCTCTGTTCAGTTTGTAGGTCTTTTGAATTTTGTAATGGCTTCCACTTTAGCTGAATTAGTTCAGATTCTTTCTTTATCAATGATATGCCCGAGCATCATAACTTTTTCTACAGCAAATGTATACTTCTTTAGTTTTAAATAAAGACCTTTGGTTCTCATTCAGTTGAATACTTCGTGTAATGCCTTGATGTGGTCCGGGAATGTTACCATAAATATTGTAATGTCATCAATGTATACTAGTAACGTTTTTCTGATGAGGTCTCCAAATATCTTGATCATCATTTTCTGAAAGCTTGCTAGGGCATTCTTGAGTCCGAACAGCATTCGTAGATATTTCCAATGGCCTTGCAGGGTTACGAAGGAAGCAATTTCCTGCAATTCTTCATCAAGTCCCATCTGATAATATCCACTAGTTATATCAAGGGTTGTGTAGAGGCTCGCATGGATTGGTATCTTTGAAAAGGTGTTATCAATTCTTGGTATCAGGAAGGCATCTCCTTTAGTGATATCATTCAGCTTCCTAAAATCAGTACATATTCTTGGAGCAAAGGTTCCAGCTTCCAATCCTTTCTTGGATGCGATTATGTTTGGGAATCCCCATGGGCTGTCTGTCTCAGTAGCTATTTCTCCTTTAACCATATTGTCGATTTCTTTTTGTTGCCATTTGATATATGCTGGTGGTGTTCGGTATGGTGTATATTTGATCGGGGGGTGCCCTTGGACATTGATGTGATGAAAATGCTTTGGCAGTTTCAGATTGATCTTCTCAAAGGTTGTTGCAAATATATCAGAATACTCATTGATAAGTTCTTGTAACTCCTTTTTTTCTTCTTCATCGAGCTGTTCTCCAAAGATATATGCCTTTTTATTCACCATTTTAGGTATATGCTTGAGTTCTGTTATGATTTTTGCGATATTCATTCTGGTAGATCCAAACCCTTTATCTTCTCTAGTTGTTTCTTTGAGGTTGGTTACTTCCACGGCCTTGCCTGTCCAAATGGGTATGATTATTAGCTGTACAATTCAGTCTCCTCCGTAGAGTTTGGCTATGTTGAATCGATGTCGGTTGACAACTACGATCTTGATTTCACTTGTGTAATCTGCATCGATAACTCCTGCATCAATCATGATTCCAGCAACTGCTAGGGAACTCCTTGGTTTGATTTGACCATAATGTCCTTGAGGTATTTTCATAGCAATTCCTGTTCCGACTATATATGATTCTTCTAGTTGCAGTTCGATATCCTTGACAGTAGAGAGATCAAATCCAGTAGCCTGTTCACTTTTTTGCTCTAAGGGTTTGGCCTTCTGATTGGTTCATACAATCTGCATCATGAAGAATTCCTTTTACTCATCCTCCTCATCACTTTCTATCATTTGCAGGTAGACTCCTCTTTCTAGATCGACAGATATTTCATAACGTCATCCTTTCTAGGTGATTCGCATTTTGCATATACCGAGGTCGATTACTGCTTGTACTTTTTTTAGCCAGTTATTTCTGATGATGAGGTCATAGGACATGGTGTCAACTACTATTGCTGATACTGGGATAATAAGTTTACCAAAGCAGATTGGTAGTTTATGTACTTTGCTGAGTGGTGTTATAACATGTCCATCTGCTACTATGATTGTCATGGTTGTGGCTTCTTCGATCTGCCACCCAAGTTGGTCGAGTATCGTTTTGCTAATAATACATCCTCCAGTGCCTGTATTGATAATATATGGTATCATAATTTTCTCAATCTGGTATTGTGAATATGTCGACGAGTTCTGTAGTTCATCATCCTCCGATTGTTGCATTGCATTGATCTTCACTACTTTATATCCTGGTTGTGCATCACTTATCTCTTTTCGGATTTGCTGTTGGAAGGTTAGAAATTCGGCAAGTTGTCTTATTTTAACCAGGATGGTCATATCCTCCATTTCTTTTCATATATCTAAACCATATTTCTTGGATTTCTATAATTTGCATTCCTTGTTTCCTTCACTTACGGGTGCTTCAGACATTGGTGTGTCTTCTCGGATGATCCGGTTTACTTCTTCTTCGAAGAGCTCATCTTGTTCATCACCGTCGAATTCCCACTCTTGTGCTCATTGTGCTACCCACAGAGTTTTTGTCATATAAGGCGATCCTGCCTTTTTGGGACATCCGGGTTTTCGTTTTTCTTGCACAGCTGGGAATGCTTCCACCTGGCTGTACTCATCTTCACTGTCAAAATCTTTTTCTTCAAAGGTGACAACATTTATCTAGGTTTGTCCTTGGGTTCTTGGTTGGGTGATTCTGCTCGTTTCTATCATACATCTTGAAGCATAGTGCTCTTTTTCTCCACATCTCTTGCATACTCTTGTGTCGGGTTGAGTGCAGTCTCTTGATATATGCCCGTCTTGGTTACATCTGAAACACCTTGAATTGCTGATCAGATACGCATTTGATCCTGTCGCAGGGGTTGGGTTTGCTATAAATTGTTGGACCGGTTACTGTGTATCAATCTGCCTTTTAAGGTGCGAAATATGTACAGTTATCTTGCTCATCTGTTTAATGAGATCATCTATAGCTGGGTCCTTTCATGAAGCTGCTCCCCAGTTGACTGTTGCTGGTACGATGGTAGATACAACCACTAGTACAGTATGGGTTTCTTGAAGATTGCCTGATAAGATCTGTTGCATTATATCTTGACCCAGGTTCTGTGTGGCCCAATATCTCTGTGCATAGTCTACTTTTTGTACATGATTTAGTCCAACTGGGCTGGAGTGTACTTGGAGGGCGATTTCTCAATGAAGTCCATTCATAAAGGATTGCTCTATGATGAGGTCTTAGTTGGCTGTCAGATATCCCGTGAGGTCTATCGCATGTTATATCTTTGTGTGGAAGGCGAGAGGGCTTTCGTTTATTCCTTGGTACATTGATGCTAGTTGATCCTTCATGCTTTGCTGTATGTCGGCAGTATAGTAAGTTTCTCTTAACCATACAATAGTGTTGGTAAAGGTTACTAAGGCATCAGCTTCTGCATTTACCCCTCCTGCTCCTCTATTAAATCCTTCATTTGCTGCTGTAGCAGCTATTGCGGCATTATATACAATCTTGGTGGGTCCTTGTAAAACTGCTTCTAGGACATTTACTTTTGCAACATTGTTGAACTGTTGGATTGCATTATAGATCTACAAATCTTTAATGAACTTGATTACTAATTCAGCTGGTATGTAACCAGTGAAGGTCAGTGGTCTTTCTATCATTTCGTATGTGTTGTTTTCTAGTTCGTCGTTTGTTTCATTGTCAGATAATTCGTAAAATAATGCCTATAGGTTGTCACCAAAATTGATAGCTGATTCATCATCTAATGATAATCCGTCGTATACTGTAAGGGAGGTGATGGATTCTCTTGTCTTACTATAATCGCCGTCCGAAGGGTCAGGTATAATGAATTCTTCTTCCTCAGAACTAGAACTGTTTAGTGATCTTCTTCATATAAAAAGCAGGGGTGTCCTTTGGTGATCCATTTTGAACAATGCTATCTTCCACTATAGGTGTGCTGTCATTACTTGAAGGGGTGGTTCAGTCCTGCTTGAATAAGGATGTGAGAGTTGGTCTTGTGATAACTCTCCTGCCAGTCAGTACCAAGATGTGACAAATGTACTAATAACTGGTCGTTCATTCATTCGTTCATATATACCAAGTGAGAATGCTTAGAATTATGGATGTGATATCTCCCTTTGCATATCCTTACTACAGCTTTATGCTGTGCTCTTCAGGCTTTACTACAACTAATATTGAGATATTTCAAGACTCTGTGCAAACTGATTTATTTAGATAGAAATAGAGGGGGTATTTATACAAATTTGCTAGAACTGAATGAACAAAATAATAAAGGCTTCACTACAAGTATGACTCAATAACTGCGAATAATATTTCATTGATAAAAATGAGATCAGTCACTAAAAACTAGGTTTGTCACTGGTAGCAAGATCGCTTACTAAAAACGACACTAACTAAAAATAGAAGGGTACAGAATGTTATAATAACTCCTAAATCAAGCATAGTACAAAATTCATGAAAATCAGTCAAGTTGGGGGTCGGCCATCACAATATATGTTTTCGAGCAATTCAATGTAATAAAAATATTTCTATCACAATATCTATAACTATTTTGTTTATAGCTCTTAGTAAAATAGTTTGCAGCTCTTAGTAAAATAGTTTATAGATTAATTAACTATTTTTCTGATATAATCAAATATAATATAAGAAATACAAAATGTCTATTCTATAAGCAGTACATATATTATGCTGAAATGATATATATATGTAGTAATATGAAGTTGATACCCTACTTGGATACTTTAGAAATACACTTACTACTTGAGAGAAGGATCAAGAAATCAAGACTATCACAGACCTATTATAGGATCTCACCTCTAATGAATTAAGAACCATATAATAGAAGGAACCCCCACCCATTTATAGATAATATTGAAAAAGTCTAGGATTACTTTTAGAGAAATATTAGATACATTGACAAGAGATGCTTTTGGGGAAACTGCAACATCTACCTATAAGAATGCTACTGGAATAAAGTCAACCCTTATAATCTTTAGGAATATGAGAACTAGGTCAGATGTCTAGATGAACTATATGATATTAACTATTATGAAACTTGGAGAGAACACTACAATTAAAAATAGAAATAGACTATATTTGAAGAAAACAAAGATAAAAAAATATCTGAAAAATAAGATAATAAAGTATACACTACTTAGATACCTGCCAAAGTAAAAGCCTTATTCTAAAATGATAAAGATAATAAACTTATCCTAATTGAAGAAAGTGACTTAGATTTAGAAAAAGAGATTATTATCTTAGAAGAAGTAATTTATTCTAATAAATATATTAACATGCAATATTAGTAATAAAAGAACTTGTAGCAAAATCTACCTTAAAATATAACTTACAAGCAGTGGAAAGAACCAAACATCTCTACTTTCAAAGAAGCATTTACTGTCAAAGAGAAGAAAACAGTAACTTAAGTTAAGAAATTAATAGAAACTG
>RBNK01001138.1:15000-17429 GCA_003990785.1 Endogone sp. FLAS-F59071 | reverse complement strand
AAAAAAAAAAAAAAAAAAGAAAAAAGAAAAAGAAAGGTGTAATAATGCAAATTGCGATTCGTTCCGGCAGTCACGGCAACGTCACGGAGACACGTTACTTGGGATGCCAAGTGCTTACATAGTATTTTCGTTCTTTTTTCGCCAACCTTACTCCCGCGTGGGAAACTGACACAAAAACATGGCGGACACTACTCCGACAGTACAGGTGAGACAACCTCAAGAAAATCTTGATCGCTGCTGAATCGTAAGCTACATACAAGACTTAATTCCCTTTCCCGCCCTTCAACATCAGCTACCTCCCCTTCAACAGCAGCTATCTCCCCTCAAACCCCCTTCTGTCATCGCCGACACAACCACCACCACCACCACCACCACCGTTGTCGAAACCTCCACCGCCACCCTCAAGCTTCCCAGCTTGGAACCCCCCCACCTCCAAAAATCGCACTCATCCCCCGCTCTCACCACTCTCTCCAGCGCCAATGGCAAGCCTGCCGCCGCTACGACCACCACCACCACCACCACACGCACCAAGATCCGGCGCATGCAATTCCGCCCGCGGATGAGCCCGCTCGACTACGCTAATCTCGAGTCTAATAAGGAGTCTTTCCGCGGATTCTTCACCTTATTCTGGATTGCCATGGGTTTTTATGTCATCCTTACCATGATCCGCAACGTCGAGCTCGAGGGCACATTACTTAGTCTCAGCCTCTTCAGCCTATTCAGTAAGGATGCGGTCGCCCTCATGATCTCGGACTTTTTCATGGTCGGTCTGACCCTCGGAGCGGTTGTGTATGCGAAATTACTCGTGTGGGGATGGTTCCGATATTATTACTTTGGGATGGTGTTACAGCACTCGTTACAGACATTATTTCTGGGGATGAATATCTATTGGACCTTTTTTAGGTGAGTGAAAAACCTCAAAAGGTATAGAGGTGAGGGCCTTAATGCATAACTGATTTAATTTCGCTCGAATATGTTTACATTCTGTTACCTGACTACTTCATCCTGCTATTCACCTTCCCCCCATGTCTCCTATCCCCCTCCCCCCTTTTATATATATACGTCCAGAGACTGGCCATGGGTCCAATCCGGCTTCTTTGTCCTTCACACCATCGTCATGATGATGAAAATGCACTCATACACCTCCCTCTGCGGTGATCTTTCGGTCAAGTACCACCGCCTCACCTATCTCAAGCGCGAGCTGCCGCGTTGGATTGCGGAGCATAAACACGAGACATATTCAGAGAAAGAGAAGGCAGAGCTCGGCGATATGGAGGAAGAGATCAAGGAGCTCGAGGAGGAACTCGTACAGGGACAGCACAGGTTTCCAGAGATTGTAACTTTTGTGAATTACTTTGATTATTTACTTGTACCAAGCCTTGTCTACCAGCTCGAGTACCCAAGGACGGACAGGTTTGTATCGAGAGATGATTGAGTTTGGCATGCCGCACGTGTGGCATATAGTCGCATCGGTCATTCGCACAGCAAACCGTCACACGATTAATCTTCCCGACCGCACTATACAGGATCCGCCCCTGGTATATTTTTGAAAAATCCGTCGCCACTCTCGGCACCTTTCTTTTGCTTTATCTTACCACTGAACGCTATATCCTACCCACCGTATTCAAGCCTGACATGGCCTCATGGCGCGTCATCATCGAGTTGCTATTCCCGTTCATGATCAACTACCTCCTGATCTTTTACATAATATTTGAGTGCATTTGCAACGCGTTTGCGGAGGTTAGCAGGTGAGGGACGGATGGTTGCGGTAAAAATGAAGTGACGGAGTGAAGATGAGTACAAGAAGAGAAAGTAGACGTTGGCAGTGAGCTCTTAGTACCATATGAGAAATCACTTTTAACATTGCCCTCCATTGTGTTTGTCCCACATCAATGACTCTTTCCTATTCTCCAGGTTCGCTGATCGCTCCTTCTATGACGACTGGTGGAATAGCGTGACTTACGACGAGTTCGCGCGCAAGTGGAACAAGCCTGTGCATCATTTTCTCCTGCGCCATGTCTACGCTTCCTCAATTGAGACCTACAACCTCTCCAAACCTAACGCCACCTTCCTCACTTTCTTCCTCTCTTCTTGTCTCCACGAGCTCGTCCTCGTCATCGTCACCCGCAAGATCCGCATGTACCTCTTCATTTTCCAAATGTTGCAGCTGCCGCTTATCTGGATCGGAAGACTGAAATTTATCCAGGCCAGGCCATGGCTCGGAAATGTCATATTCTGGGTCGGGATGTTCTGCGGGCCCCCGTTGCTGGGAGTGTTGTATTGTAGGGAGGTATTTTGGGATGTGACCAACGGAGAGGTATAAAAGGTGGAAGGGAGAGAGGAGGAGGAGGAGGAGGAGGGGAAGCGGAAAAGGGGGAAGGAAAAAGTGTGGAGTGATGTGCGCAAGCCTTATATCCTACTTTTACCCC
>RBNK01001138.1:0-10000 GCA_003990785.1 Endogone sp. FLAS-F59071 | reverse complement strand
CAGTCTTCTTCACTCGCTCAACCCAACTACCCTCTTTCCCAGTCTGATTTTTCGACTACTTCTCTCTCCGCACCTTCCACCTCTGCCATATCTTCCCCTTTTGTTGCACTTTCTTTCTCTGCTGCATATTCCTCCTGTGCCGCCTCCTCCTCTGCCACTTCCCTTTCTGCCGCCCCTTCCCCTTGCGCTGCCCCTCCCGCTTGCTCTTCTCCTCTCCCTTCCTCCTCTGCTACTTCTTCACCCTTCGCCGCCATCTCCCCCCTTTTCGGCATGTTCCCCGGCCCCCCGACTCCCCGTCCGCTGGATCGTTTTGCCCACGCCCGATCAGTCTCCCCGAACGCCACCGCGCCCATACCCTCGGTCTTGCACTCCACACCATCTCCTTCCACCTCCCATTCTGATGTTTTCAAAAAACGCTTTTATGTCTGTCCATTCTATGGGTGCGATCGCCATTTCAAGCGACTCGAGCATAGAAAGCGCCACCTCCGGACGCATACCTCAGAGAAACCTTATGGGTGTCATCTATGTGGGAAAAAGTTCTCGCGCACTGATAACTTGTCTCAGCATCGTAAGACCCACGAGAGACGCAGCGAATGTGAGACAGAACGCGAAAGAAGAGCGACCAGTGGGAGGTCACCTCCGTGGGCACCAACGCCGACGAACAGCGCACTTATTGGTGACACGACTGTGGGACCTGTCACCGCCGATGACAATGAGATCGAGCGTGGATTCGCACAGCATGATGTGTACATGTCCGGGGCAGAGGACAACGCCGACTCGGCGTTTCACTCCTACAATAGCGGAAGCACCCTCCTACCGGATTCTGATTATTACTCTCATGACGACGGTTGCTCGACTCCCAGCCTGTCGACTACGTCCTTTGACACGACGACTCTGCAGGCGCCGGAGTTCACCACGCTTTTTGCTCCGATCAATCAATTCGGGTTTGCGTCGGCTGCCGGTTCGCCGACGCGGCACCCGCTCGATATTGGAAAGTCGTCCTTGTCACACGAATCGCTTGTTACCGAGACAGAATTTATACACACTACTCCAATACAGCTCACAGCACCGTACTACCCGGAGTTCAATATGAACTACTTGGGGACCTACTGTGACATGCTGTATAATTATGGGTTCGTACCGCAGACAAGAGTCGTCGACCAAGGGGCGTTGTAATATATTATGTAGAGTGTTAGGCCCCAGTCGTCCAATCTAGATAGATGAATAGAAGAATTATCTAGTGTGGTTCAAGAACGCTGCTTTATTGCTTTTGCACTCATCCTAATCTCTTCTTTAGACTCTAGAATATTACAAATATTTGATTTGCTTCTCTTTCAACAATTACCATCATTCTATTCAAATTTTATTTCATAATGTAATCAACTACTAGTAGTCATTCCCCGAAGTCCAGAGTGAAAATAGCTTATACATGTACATAGGTTCTATTACTTTTTCGATTGGAGAAAGGATGACAGTTTTCAATTGACCTTTTCCATTTGAGACAATACTTAAATGCCAATGAATACTAAAGTACCAGCATTCAATCGAATATTCTTGCTCTCGATCTATAGCTACCTGTGTAACTACTAATTTTGACAGTCATTAACGACCGGAACCATATCGGTCTTCCTCTACCATCGCTAGCCACGATGCGGTGAGGGAATAGGTGGGCAAGTCTTCGACATGACCCCATAGGTCGACCGCAGTTTACGGGTCTTCTTAAACTTTTTGTCAGATAGGAGCGGAATTGTAAAATGAGCTGTCAAACCCACGAGGCCGCACACAAGCCTTATGCGTGTATGTATGGAAGATCCGATCGAGATCTACCTCAAAATGATAAATATAAGACAAATGATCTTGCATAATCCATCCTTATATGTTTAAATATAAATCCAAATGTATTGTACAAAACCATGTTTTTCACTATTTATCACAGAGTATTTATTATTAGAACAGTTATTTCTATACAATGATTTTTTTTATAGTAATATTTCTACTGTGAAGGTATAATCTGTTGTTTTTTATTTTTTTGTAATTAGTTTATTAATTTGTGTATCATCACCTCATACCTCAGATTATGAAATAACTCTCAATGGCCAAAGTCAGGTATAAGAAACAATGAACTAAACAATGAATATAATTATTGTCAAGTCTCATGTCCCCTTTTTATTTTGTGCATAAGCTTGTTTTTTAAAGATACGAAATTGGCAACGGCGAACTGACCCAAATATGTTTCAGACTGCGGGGATTCAACATTGCCCGTTCCCTGTCAACAACCAAGGAACCAAGGTATGCGAGGCGTCAAGAAGATTCCAAACCAACCTCTTTCGCTACCACGGCTCTTCTCTGCGCGAGTAGGAAAGCAAGTTGTGATGCCTTACTGCGGGTCCTGCAACAAAACACTCTCTCCCGAATGGTACTGTCCGGATTGCCATGATCGGTGCGATTGCGGACGCCTGACGCTTAGGGGCGAGGTCTGTGATCGATGCTGGAGCCTCTGCGAGGCCCACGGTCGATACGTGCTGAAGCTAGTGGGCTCTCGTTTCAAGGCCAAGATCGAGGCCACGGGGCGGCCAGCCGATGACCGGAGGGCGTCTCCAGGACATCCTGGCTATTGGGCAGCAAACGTGCAGACTGAATGTATGGATTGCGACCGTGAGCAGTTCAGTGGCGCCTTCATTTCTGGCTCAATGATCTCTCCAATGCCAAAGATGTCCTTAGCAAACGTCGAAGGCGAGTACACACATGCCGTCGACTGGAGGCATTGAACAGGTCTCGTTCTAATCAGCAAAATATTGGCTAGATTTTATGTAACACGAAAATGTTTTATGCCAAATGTTTTATGCCTATGCCTATTCCTCTATGCTAAAAGTATCTTCTAAAAAAAAGTATGCTATAATATGCTATAACTCTATGTATGCCCTATGCTCTGTCCTCCCCCTATTTTTGTTAGTATACATCAGCAAATCCAATTATTATGATTATTAGACTTTCGTGTCAATGTTTTTTTTATCACTAAGAAATATTTAAAATTTTTATTCTTCATCCTTTTTTTCTTTTTTTTTCTCTCTTACGTAAAAAAATAAGATCCGGCGTTAATTGGTTTCAGCGTGTAAATTTTGATTGTATTTTTTTTTTTTTTTTTTTTTTTTTTTTTTTTTTTTTTTTTTTTTTTTTTTTTTTTATATAAATTAAAAAATAATAAAAAATAATATTTTTTTTTTTTTTTTTTTTTTTTTTTTTTTTTTTTTTTTTTTTTTTTTTTTTTTTTTTTTTTTTCCTTGGATTTTTCCGAAACATGCGCCCAACCATACATTCTTTTTAGCAAAAAGCGTCACAACCGGAGACTCGGAGCACCAATGTGGGGGCCCCCAATGTGGGTTTACCCCACGTTCAAAAGATCTAAAAGGGATTAGATGAAGCATATTACTTTTTAGCGATTAATATATATCTGTCAAAGGTCCAGCCTAATTTATCACCCGACCAGTCGGGTTTCCATTATTCCATTATTGGTTAGCGGACTTGTGGGTTATTTTTGTTACACAGACGCGTCGCTCAGTCATGAGATAGAATGTAATTAAGAGGGAAATTTAAATATGAAGCGGTTACAGATGGAATTGTTCTGTTTGTCTTTATTAATCCCTCTCTACCCCCTTTACACACTCCTGTGCACGTTACCATTACCATATATTTAATCTACCTATCATAAAATGCGTACCGAAAATAATCAAGACTTTTCCTGCGAATTACAACTTAGCCAGTTACTAATAAAGTTAATACATTGACATTCTTAATTTGTAACTCGAGTGTTTGTCATGCGGTCAGAATCTTTTTAATCGAACAAAGAAAGTGTCAATAACCGAAATAGGGGAACAAAGAAAAAGAGGAGAAATAATGACGAAACCCGCGTCACAAACTACCCCAGGTATGCGATATCGTTCCTAGCTAGGTACACAATGTATGCCGTTCCAGTTTGGTGATTGACGGTAATTGCTCTTATTTATACCTGAAATTGAACATATAAATAGATGAACATATAAATAGACCTTGCCTCTTGTATTCATTATTTCTTTTCAAAATCAAATAAAGCACAAAAATCATATTGAAAATTTTCATTGTGCGGTTTATAATAAAGCCTTATACCAGCTTAACTCAGTAACTAAGAAGCGTCTCTTGACTATTGTGTCACCTCTTATTATTCCCTGTAATTCTACTCTACGGCTCAAGCCGATCCACTTGTGTAATTAGAGATCTCCGCAAATATTTTTGGTGTCACCGTCGTGGAGTTACAGATTTAGAGGATGTCCGTCCACAAGATAAAGCAGATGCATTTAATTAATTAAAAAATGGCACCTTTTTTATTTATTTTTTACCAATGTGGTTTTGACACTAAACCATATTGACAATAGAGAGAGGAATGAATACAAGTAGCAATAGCATATAGTAAATTTGTTCAAATGCATTCCAATCCCGTGGAGGAATATCTGGAAGAGTAGTTATATTTTCAGCCTAGAGCTAAAATATCACCGGCTGTTATTATTCTGCCACTATTCCCTATGCCATTATAAAAATGTAAATTTCATAACTCGCCGTCTCGAACAATTGATGTTACGATCACACGACAAACGAAAGTTGATTATTAAAGCAATTGATTTTATTATTATTGTTATTTGATATAGTTCTGGGACTTTGTATATTTTTTACGGCTACCATATTTCACGCATTCGGTGTAACATAAGATTCCAAAGGCCGAAAAGATTATACTGTTTTACAGAGGTCAATATATGGAAGCGCCCGGGACTCTACTCATTGTCATCGTCGTCACGGCCACCAAAGTCAGCCGAATGCTTTTTGAAGAACTGCAAAACATGGAGGTAAGGCATGAAGATGTCAATCTCAAGCAGACTACGAAGCCATCGTATCAAACCAGTTCAGATCTGTCGGAACTCGAAACTTTGAACTTACCTGCTCGATCGGCGCTCCTTTGCTATTGATCAACTTGCTCAAATCCTCAGTCCTAAAATCCGCCGCACCGGTCCTGACCCATTCGAGCTCGTCCAGAATTGTATGGATCTGTTTATCTGTAGGTTGGCCTTCGAACCGGCGCTTGTGCCTATCGTCATCTCGGTTACGCAAGGATTCGAGGTAGTCTTTGAGCTCCTGAGGGGTGACCTTTTTGTATTGGACATTGCCGTGGCCAATAGCCTCGTTGAGGGCTTTGACAACATACGGGCCGTCAATCTGTTGTCATTAAAGCGAAAGGATATCATTGCGTGGGTTAGAAGGTTGGGGATAGTAAAGATTCGAGTAAATTGCTTTTCAGACCTTCTTTGGCCCGGTTAGAGTGTAAGTCTGTCCGTGATGACTTTGATTGTCTTGGTGAACAATGGTGTGGATAGCGCGAGTTACATCTTCCAGCTGGATGGGTGCGAACATTTGATCCTTTTCTATGGTCAACGGAAATTCGGCTCTTTCGATGACTTTGGTGCTCCAAAGATGGAAAGTATCAGAAATCCAAGAAAGGCTGTAAAATAATAATACAGCAATTTTTCAGATTAATATTAAAATGACATATATCGCGAGTAAAGTAAGAATACAGAATGAGAGGATACCGACCGAAGAATTACCCAATTTTGTCCTTTCTCCTTCACATAATCCTCGATTTCCTTAAACTCTTTCAAATGTTCCCTTTCTTGCTCTTCTGCAGCGGCTGAGGAAATTACTACAACGTTGGCGACTTTTCCGGCTTTTTGTATAGCATCGATGAGCTTCTTTGTGTACTGTACACGGGTGTCTTCCTCGGGGTCGGGAACCAGAACCACCCAGTTAACCTCTCCTCCAAAGGCATTGGTGAGAGAGTTGTCATCATCGTATTTGATCTGTTTAATCTCCGCACCAGCACGCTCGAGCTGCTTGCCGCGTTCCGGGTGGACCATGGTGACAGATAGCCGCGCAAAATCACCGCGTTTCTCAGAGAGAAGGAGGCGAGCAAATTCATGGCCCAGGTAGTAGTCGCCGCCGGTTATAACGACAGTAGGTTTTTTGCCGTGTCTAGGATTTTGAGCAGAAGCCATGTTTACAAGTAGGAGAGGAGTTATTTATCCTTTTGGAATGTGAATGATATGGGAATGTGAATGATATGGGAATAGTAATAGTTGAAGAGGTAATTTATATGGGGAAAAAAAAACACTATGATACTACTGCCAGCCATACTTGCATGAACTAAACTCTGACGATAGGGGTTTTCTGCATAGTAAAGCCGCATATCATGACAATTGGCGCCGAGAGAAAACAAGATTTTGACCCTTTTTTTTGTTTGCCGGATAATCTGGATCTGTTTCCAAGATAACTATTTCTTTGCCGTAGTTCTTTCTTATGCGGCTGTTCATCAAGAACAGTATACATACACACAATCAATAGTTGATCGTACATATCCGCTCACTGAAAAAAAAAAAAAAAAAAAAAAAAAAAAAAAAAAAAAAAAAAAAAAAAAAAAAAAAAAAAAGCTTTGTTTCCATTTATTGTTCAAGTGGGTGACGGATGCTCTCAAAATAAGGAGCGTTAACACAAAGCGGCATTCCTGTATCAAAGCATCCACCTGCATAATACTTGAATTAGATTAAGGAATTTATTAACAAGCAAAAAAGTAAACCCCTATATCTTGGGGGGGTTTTTTTTTTTCTTCGTTCCTTTGCCCCTATTCTGAGAGGCTGACAGTGCGACATCGTTAAATCTTCGATGAATTCATTTTTGGGATTTATTAATGCATGCCGTCTTTCACTTAAAGAGAAAGACCTCGGATCGCCAATCAAATTCTTTAACGCAATCACTCTCCCTGAATCGGGTGCCCGCTACGCTATCACCCCCCCCCCCCTCCTTTTTTTCACTTTATCATTTGCACTTCTGAAAGTATAACCATTTCATAATAACCAACAGACCGAGACTATAAGTTTTAGGACAATCAATGCAAGTGATTTAAGAAGTTGGATCCCTTACAAGTTAAATATGCAAATAAAAAGTTTATATAATTATATTAAAAACTTATAAATTATATTTTGCAGCCTTAAGGAGTTAGTATCGTTTAAAACATTCTCACGCTACCTCGTGGCAGTCACTTTGTGGTCCTGATTTGTCTGTCAAATAATTGGCCTAATTTGGATAAAAATATACGCCCATTTTTTATTAGTTTGTCGCCATTTGTTATGATGAACACAAACAATCAAACAATACAACACGTCGTCAACCAAACCCCAACGATTTCAGTCCTACGAACAACTTTAAATACCATTTTCGAATGACCAGATTCACATTCAACTATTCTAAGTAATATATCGTCGCATCCATTATATATACCTAAAATTTGCAAAGTCCACTATCTCGCTTGCTGTGATTAAAAGGCCCGCAGACATGTTCATTTCCATTTCACTCACTCATTCTATCATAAATGAACATACCTTTAGAGTAGCGTTGCATGATGAACCTTGTCACGGTGAGATGCAGAAGAAAGGGGTGTTGACTCTAATAAGTCAAAACTTAGGATTGTTCAAAAGCTGGACCTTACTTTACGGGAGGGAGGCCATGGTGTGTTTGTCCCGATTTGTCACTTCGTGGGCCCACGAACGAAGTGGCGTGAGAAGGCCGTAAATCGAATCGAGCCTCACATTTTCAGGCTGTCAACTTGAATGCCCGTTCCGACAAATTCACCGACGCACCCGATTGGCTCCAAACTGTTGCAATGTTAGCATCGGAAGACGTTCTACTAAGGATAAAATATACCTAGAAAATAGTAACTCAGCGGATTTGTCGGGGGCGCATTCATTTCAGTAGCTGACTGTATATACAACCCGGCAATGCCATTAGCTATTACAATGTTATTATTAACTATACAATTAATAGCTAATGAGGAGTAGTATTATTATAAGTGCTTTCGATTTTCCCGAACTTGTGTTTTGCATCTGTAACTCCCCTTTCCTGTGCTTGGCTTCGTGGCTTTCTCATACGGCAGTAATAATTAGTCTAGCTGTCTTTTTGACTTCATGTGACAATTGTTCTTCGAATTCTTCAGTAGAAATTTCGAATGATTCTACGTTAAGTGATTTCGAAACTCTTCGGCCATTTTGAATAGTGGGTTACAATTATGTGAGATGACTTTGTAAAACTGCACGGCTGTACTGAGACCTTTTCCATTGTATTTAAATTAGAAACAAAATTACAATTTTCTTTAGATAACCGAAGATACATAGCTACGCAGACAGCCAAAGCCATGTGTTTCTTTCTTTACTCGCATTTTCCTTCACCCGTATTTTTTCTTTACCTGTGTTTTTCTTCACCTATATTCCTATCTACATTCGGGTTTCCTTCACTTGTGTTTCTATTAACTTTATCTATGTTTTTCTTCATTCACGCTTTTCTTTACTCGCGGTTTTCTTCACTGGTGTTTTTTCTCACTCGGGTTTTTTTTCTCACTCGGGTTTTTTTTCTTCACCCGCCTTTTTTCTTTTTCTTTTTTTCTTCATCCGCGTTTTTCTTCACCATCGTTATTTACTTCACTCGCGTTTTTCTTCACCCGCACTTTTTTTTCACCTGTGTCATTTTCTTCACCTGTGTTATTTTCTTCACTCGCGTTTTTCTTCACTTTCGTTATTTCTTCACTCGCGCAGTTTTGTAAGCTTTCACATCAAAAACATTAGTACATGGTATTACCAAAAAAAAAAATTGAGAAGGGTACGAAAGCTCACAGATGGAAGGAGATGAAGGGGGGGGTGGGGGGGAAGATACTAATAATGTAATGTCAGTAACTAGTAACTATTCAAGTTGTGAACGAAAAACAATACAAATAATAGTTTAAAGTATAACTTTACGACTTCACTTTCATTAGTATGTGACGATAGTTATATACATCATGTGACCACTTTGGGATATGACGTAGTGATTTCGCGTTACAGTCACACCTCCGTTCTCGATTAACTAATTGTAATAAGAGCGTTCTATAAGTAATTCATTATAATAATCAACCAGAATACAAGTTTCATTACTTCTTAGATTTTATTTTCTACTATTCACGTTATTATGATTTTATTAATAAAATATGTTCTTGCCCGCACTTGCCCAGCCCGCGCTTGCGTAACCCGTACTTGCTCGCTCGTGCAGCTCATCTATTTTTTACGTACATTTTTACTTCAGGAGGGTGACAGAGTATATTAATTAGTTGACTTATTTATCCGCTCTATGAACAAATAAATTTTATTATTTTACTCTTTAAGTGCAAATCCTCTATAGGTGGGCAGGAGGTGGGAAGTCAATTTTGACGAGGGACAGTGGATTTCCAATCCAATCGCAATTATTTCTATAGACCTGATAGGATTTCCATACAGGTTACATTGGAAATAGCTGGAGGGTCCACAACCATTTCTATTACTGACTGTACGTATAATTCATAATTTAGAAGAGAAAAAGTGACCATTTATTTGTTTATTTATTGACTTAAAACCTGTTTCGAATAATAATTGAATCGCGCCACCAGGCCATTTCGTTCCAATAGTAAGATTAGATCGGGATTCCCGAATCTTGGAAAGCTTGTTTTGTGAATTTAATGAGCCCAATTATTGAGGGTCTGGAATCTGAGATATTATCAAAAAAAAAAAAAAAAAAAAAAAAAAAAAAAAAAAAAAAAAAAAAAAAAAAAAAAAAAAAAAAATCCTGTTGATAAATTAAATATGACACTTTAGATACTTCCTAACCAAGTTCCTGAAGAAAAGAAGATTTCATAGCCACTAAATCTTATTATTTAATCCTCAAGTATTCTTTTCTTCTTTTAGAGTGCCAGCTTATTTACATTGGCGGCTTTCAAAAATTTCCGTAAGTGGACATCACCTGCCCGATCATTTGCGTCGTGTTTATCCAATCAATCTTGGGGATCGGCCTTGTGACTCTGTTTCTTATAGGAAAGATCGCCAAAAAAAAAATAGCAGGGAGTATCAATAGCGGAAAAAAAATTGTC
>RBNK01001137.1:0-17464 GCA_003990785.1 Endogone sp. FLAS-F59071 | reverse complement strand
CATCGAAGCATACCGAGCCTTAGAAGATCCTCCATCTGAACTATTATCTGAGGAAGGATCTGCCCTACGAAGGACTCAAATAATAATGAAAAATATCGACATTGCTCAGAAACGACAAACACAAGACGAATTTCAGGCTTACTACAAGATCGCCAGGATCTGGGAAGAAGATCTCGAACATGTATGGGACCGACGACATGCAGAGGCATGCAAACGAGCACTACATCAAGGGATTCCCCTCCAATCTCAAAGGATTACCCTCCGAATTTATGGACTCTTCCAGTTTCGGCCAGCCGCCTTGAAAAGACTTACCAAAATTGGACCATCTGCATTTCACCAACTGTCTCAAAATGCCTTTAAGGAACTTAAAGAAGAAATCTGTGTATTACAAAGAGATTTTGACTAATTGGAACAGTTCCTTGATTTGTGAAACCTTTTAACCGTCTTAAATCTTTTAACTGTCTTAAATCTTTAACTGTCTTAAATCCATAACTTATATAACTCGTTATATCACATAAATTCATAACTAGTTTATATTTTAAATAGCCAATAGTTTTGAGAGTAGTAACAGGGCAGCTACTCATATAGCATCTCTTCAAAACTGTATAAATATTCTCCCTTTATTTCCATTCAATAAATCTTTGCCTGAGCTTGAGCCCAATACAAGTCTAATAATCCTAATGCAACTGGTGAAGAAAGTATTGCTTAGTGAATTCAAGCCAAGAAATAACCTTTTTGACATTTAACAGATAATTGATTGCTGATACATATCCGAAGGGACTAATATTCCCTAGCGCCTCTAAACATACACTTTAATATTTTCGTAGTATTATTTCTCTACAACCCCTATTTTCCACTTTGGTTTCACCTACAGTATGGATTTTAGCCCAGCTACTGGTTCCCGATTGAGCCCCCTATCTCCTCCGTACTTAGCCGATTCCAGAGCCTCATCCTCACATAATAATAGTAAGAAAAAGGAGGAAGAAGAGGAGGTAAAACTATACAAATTAACTAAAATATATGAATATACAGTTGAGGAATATTCTTTTATAGTTGTATGGAATATAGAAGGAATATTACTATAATCAATAAGCAATATGTTTGAGCTATTTATTTCATATTTCTCAGTATGTTCTATTATTTAAAAGTATAATAACACTGGAACTATTAAGAATATATCTAGATCTGGTTACCTATGAAAGCTTAATAATGATTATGACTTGCAATATTTGGAAAGAGTAGCTTTAAAAGATTCAGATTCTTAATGAGCTCCAATTAAAACAATTATATCAATGTTTGATATTTTTGCTTCTAAAAGAACTGTTCAATGGCATTTACAAGAAATGGGAATCAATAGTCACCTTGCTCTTCAGAAACCTTATGTTAGCTCAAAAAATGTAAAAAAAAGAGTAGAATAGTATAAAGAAAGAGTTAATTAGCTAGTAATTGATTAGGCACAGATTATCTGGAGTGATAAGTGCTTTATAGAAGTAAGAGATACAAGATATAAAATGGTCTAGCAATGAAGAAGAGAAAGAAACCACCCTAACTGTATTCAACTTATTTTTAAAAGTGGAAGATAAACAGTAATAATGTAGAGTTGTTTTATTGGTAATAAGCTTGGACCTTTAGTTCTTTATTTAGGAAAAATAAATTCTAAAGTATATTGTCAAGTACTTAAAGAAAATCTAATTCCTTTTCTCAGTAAACTTAAAGGTAATTCAACATTTATGAAGGATAATGCTTCAATATATAAATTACATTTTACTGAAGCATGAAGAGAAGATCATAATATTAATAATATGAGATAGCTAGCACAATTACCAGACCTTAACCCTATAGAGAATATCTGAGCACAATTAAAGCTGGCAATTGAAGCAAGAAAACCAAGAGAAAAAACTGTTGCTGAATTATTAATAGCATTACAAGAAGAATAGAAGATATTATAAAAAACAAACAATTTACATAATTTAGTATAATCAATGCCAAAATGAATTAAATTAGTAATAGAAGCAAAAGGAATACCTATTAAATATTAATTTAAATATTAATTATAATTTGTTAGTAAATAGTTGATATCTATATAAATAAATATAAGTTATAAGTAAATAAATAAATAAAAGTTACATAAATGAAAGTGAAAGTCATACTAAATTTTTCAACTAACTAAATCAAGCTAGCAGGGTGAGTGAATACTTTTGTCAACCAATTGTACAGTAAGTGGCTGTCAGTAAGGATATATAACTAAAGATATTGTATCTATCATTCTAACTATTCTTATATATAGAATAATCAATTATTAGTATATTTATTACAGTATATAAAAAATAAAAATAAAATTACAAAACATACTTCTTATACTTGTACAATATTAGATAGTAAGTATAAAAGTAATTATTATACTATACAAGCATATTAACTATTAACAATTAAATTATACTAAGATTTTAGTAGATTTTATATAATTGAAAATATATAACAATATTGTGATGATCGACATATAAATTCCTTGATTTTCGAGAATGTTCTATGACCTCACTCCTATTATTAATATCTATTATTTTAGATTGATGCCTAATTTTTCAGATTGATACCTATTATTTTAGATTAATACCTATTATTTCAGATTGATACCTATTATTTTGGCAAAATGCTACCACTTGAGTTATCTCACATTCTTCGCAATGATTGGATTATATTTTCATAGCAAAGTCTTTATTAGTTGTTCTTTAGTCTTTCAAATTTATATAAATACCCCTCTATTTTCTATCTAAATAAATCAGTTTGCATAGAGTCTTGAAATATCTCAATATTAGTTATAGTAAAGCCTAAAGAGTATAGTATATAGCTGTAGTAAGGATATGCAAAGAGAGATATTGTGTCTGACACTCTAAGTATTTTTACTTAGTATACATAAACAAATAACCAATTTTTAGTACATTTGTTATAATATAAAAAAAAAAAATATTTATAGTAGTATTGTGAGGATGAGACTCTGGAATCGGCTAAGTACAGAAGATATAGGGGGCTCAATCGGGAACCAGTAGCTGGGCTAAAATCTGTACTGTAGGTAAAACCAAAGTGGAAAATAGAGTGTGTAGAGGAATAAAACTGCGAAAATATTAAAGTGTATGTTTAGAGGCACTAGGGAATATTAGTTCCTTCAGATATGTATCAGCAATCAATTATCCATTAGATGTCAAAAGGTTCTCTTTCTTGGCTTGAATTCACTAAGCAATACTTTCTTCACCAGTTGTGTTTGGATTGTTAGACTCATATTGGGCTTAAGCTCAGGCAAAGATTTATTGAATATAAATAAAGGGGGATATTTATACAGTTTTGAAGAGGTACTATGTGGGTAGCTGCCCTGTTACTACTCTCAAAACTATTGGCTATTCAAAATATAAACTAATTATAGATTTATGTGATATAATGAGTTATATAAGTTAAAGATTTAAGATGGTTAAAGATTTACAATAGTTAAAAAGTTAAGACAGTTAAAAGGTTTCACAAATCAAGGAACTGTTCTAATTAGTTGAAATCTCTTTGTACTATGTGGATTTCTTCTTTAAGTTCCTCAAAGGTGTTTTGAGATAGTTGGTGAAATGTGGATGATCCAATTTTGATAAGTCTTTTCAAGGTGGCTGGTTGGAACTGGAAGAGTCCATAAATCTGGAGGGCAATCCTTTGAGATTGGAGTAGAATCCCTTGATGTAGTGCTCGTTTATATGCCTCTGCATGTCGTTGGTCCCATACATGTTCAAGATCTTCTTCCCAGATCCTTGCAATCTTATAGTAGGTCTGAAATTCGTCTTGTATCCGTCGTTTCTGAGCAATGTCGATATTCTTCATTATTATTTGCATCCTTCATAGGGTAGATCCTTCCTCAGGTAATAGTTCGGATGGAGGGTCTTCTAAGACTCGGTATGCTTCAATGACTTGGCTTCAGAGGTATTCGTCATTGTTGAATCAGGGCATTTCGTATTTGTATTAAATCTTTCAGTCTCCTCTTATTACTCCCCTATTTATAAGTGTCATCTCCAGACAGCTGATAAATCAATTTTGTGCAAAGTATCGTTTGACTTTTCTGCGGTGTACCAGTGTTGGCTGAATTGTTTCTTTTGGGCTTTGGATCTAGATTGAGGTTCCCTTCATATCTTGAATATAGTATGGTCCTTCCCATTTTGGTTCAAGTTTTGCTGACCAAGAGGCTTCAATAATATTTCAGTATATCAAGATTTGATCTCCAATATTTAATGTTTCAACCAGCAGATTCTTGTACTTCTGTTGATCTTGCACTTTCTGGATGAACTTTTGCACCTTGTTTCAAATATGTTTCAGTCTCTCAATATCATATGTCATTAAGCTCCAAATTCGTTCTTTATATGATTCTCTCATGTCGGCTTGTGGTACTCCCCTATTTAGCAATCTCTCATAGACTAACTCAAAAGGGCTGAAAGTCATGGTCTTCTGTTGTAAGCATCTGATTGCAAATAGTGCAGATAGTAACCAAAAGTCCCAGTTGGTATATGTCTTGCTCATCTTCGAAATTATATTCTTGATTGTCTGGTTCATCCGTTCGGTGAGTCCATTTCCTTGAAAGTGATAGGCAGTAGTTCGGATATGTTGGATGCGGTATGATTAATTTAATTCTTTTACTAAATCATTATAAAATTCTGTTCCTCTGTCGGTCATTATCTGTTTTGGTAGTCTATGTTGGCAGATAATTCATTCATGTATAAATTCTGATATTGTCTGAGCATCTGATGTCTCTAAGGATTCTGCTTCGGGCTATTTCATTAACCAGTCAACTGCTATGACAATGTATTTTTTTCCAGTAAGAGTCCATAGAAGGGGTCCAATTATGTCAATTTCAATATGTTCAAAAGGGGCATTTGGTGTTGTGCTGGGTTGTCAGGGTATAAAATCCTTAATCATTTTCCTCTTCTAGCAAGTATCACATGTCCTGATATAATGTTGTATGTTTTTTTGTTGTAATTATTAGCTTATTATATCTCTCTCCCATCAACAATCGATACTACGTCACTCAATTGTGGCTTAGACGATCTTTGTTTGTATCGACCAATCATATTTTAGTATTAATAAATATATGCATATTGGCTTCATGAGCCAGTACACTCTTTACTCCAAACATATATTCAAAGATCAATTTCAACAGGTTATGAGCTCTGAGCTACTCGAATTGCAGCTTGACAACCTAAGATCTATGTATCTATGCAATCATAGCAATTACAACTGCGATTACAGTAAGCATTTATTTAACATTGTAAACAATGTGTCAAACAATACAATAAACAATGTGACAAATGACACCGCGATAAAGTAATGCGATAAATAACATGTAACGACATAGCATTCAACAATGCAATACAATGAAATAGACAATCTATACACATTATTGTCATCAGTAACAAGATCGACAAGATTGCGGTCTAAATCAAAAACAGACAACAGATATCAACCCCCTGATGATGACGATGAAGGATTGGATGGCAACCATCAGAGCAATATTGGATTTAGCCTCGATCGACAGGAACAGATGGCTACAATGATCAGAAATCAGGAAGATAAATTAGATACGCTGGCAACCCTATTGGGTGAATTGATGACAAAAATTGACAAAACAAACGCATCACCTAGCATGCCAACTAATCAGAATACAGCTACAGAAGGCAACATGCCACAAATACAAATACAATCATCATCACTATCACCAATAACATCAACAAAGCTTAATGATCTGGCGAAGGAGTACCTGAGATTGATCAACAAATTCGATGGATCAGGAGGCATACCCAGATTGTTTGATTACTTTGATGCTGTAGAGCAATTTATCACTAGTGCCAATCTATCAGTACAAAAGGAGGAAGTCAACGCAGTGATCAGTAAAATTACAGGCAATGCTAGAATGTGGCTACAGAGGTACGTGAACATATCGGGAGAATTTGATTCATGAAATGAGCTTAAAGAGGCTATGATGCAAAAATACGCACCAATGGAACAATTGTTATAAATGTGTAATAAGCTTGCAATGATGAAGCAAAAGGGATCGATTGAAGATTATAATGACACGTTCAACCGAATTATAGTGCAAATCGAAGATATGACCGATACAGAAGCTATACCACAATATCTCCAGGGTCTAAGCCCCAGGTACTGGGAATTAATACTTGCGCAGGAGAATATGCTGACAACACTAGAGGCTTTACAACTCGCATGCATCAGGTTCGACCCGGATAACAAACAAAGGCACGATAAAGCCCACATGACAGACCGAGGTGGCTACCAAGGTGGCGACCAAGGTGGCTACCAAGGCGGCGGTCTCGGCAACTGAGGCGGAAGCGCCAGACGAAGCCAAGGCTACAATAATAATAACGAAAACAATCGAGGAGGTCATCATAATAACAGAGGCGACTGAGGTGGCGATCGTAGAGCTCATTGAGGTGGGAATTTTCGGGGATACCCTCAGAAATGTTACGTCTATGAGGGAGAATACAGAATATTTCAATGCAACAAATTTAACGATTGGGTAAAAACAGAAAAAGAAAAGGCTAAACCGAGAGCCAAAGAAAATCTGGCGATTGGTGCCATCATTGATTCAGGCACTATGCAACATATATTCAACCAATTGGAGATTTTCGAGATGGTGGCTGAGCATGACGGCTTGATCACGTGTGCAGGGAATGAGAAACTACACGCGATGCACATTGGGACGATTGAGCTTGACAATGAGCTGAAATTACGGGATGATTTATATGTACCGGAAATCACCAGAAATTTAATATCTGTGTAGGCATTGACACGTGACAAAAATGACATAACCTTCAAAAGTGACGGATTAGTAATTAAAATCGGCATGGATCATGAAGAAATCAAAATCAGACAAGCTGATGGTGACCTATTTCATTTATTGACATCACCAGAGCTAGAGCTAGAAGCAAACATCGCCAATTCCAAGATTGATGACTATATTGTTGAAATTTGATCTTCGAATGTGTGTTTGTTTGGAGTAAAGAGTACACTGGCTAATGAAGCCAATATGCGTGTATTTATTAATGCTAATTTATGATTGGTCGATACAAAACAAAGATCGTCTAAGCCACAATTGAGTGATGTATGATCGATCATTGATGCATTGATCATTGATAGGAGAGATATAATAAGCTAATAATTACAACACTCCCCCTGCTTGATATATCTCGATAAAAAAAAATAAATAAATAAAAATAAAAGAATAAAAGTAAAGTGTTCAACTGTACATCACAAATGTCATCCATGAAGTACATTTACTGCAAATAATTATATATAAAATACTACTTGAGTGATAAGAATGATGTAATAAAGAACATAAAATTTTTAAAGAAATAATGTTAGTTATGTAAGCCCATTTTTGCGATCAACATTTCAAGTCTTGGTCACGCAAGTGGCTTGGTTAATGCATCAGCGATCATTTTATCTGTCACCATGTAAACAATATCTATCACCTTTGATTCAACTTTCTCTCGAATAAAGTGGTGCTGAATGTCAATATACTTTGATCAAGCGTGATTAATTGAATTTTTGGCGAGTGCGATTGCTGATTGGTTGTCTTCAAATAAGGTTGTTGCACAATTCGGCAAATATCCTAGCTCATCCAATAGGGTGCGTAGCCAAATGGCTTCTTTCATCGCATGTGCTAATGCCATATATTCTGCCTTAGTTGTTGATAGGGCAATGGTTGCTTGGTATTTGCTTGACCAGCTGATGGCTCCTCCTGATAGGTTGAAAATATATCTCGTGGTTGATCATCGTGTGTTAATGTCTCCTCCCCAGTTAGCATCACTGAAACCGATCAGTCTTAGATCCTGATCGCATCCAAGGCACAGCTTATAATTGGCTGTTCCTTTAATATATCTTAATAATCGTTTGAGAGCGTGGTGATGTTCTTGCATTGGATTGGCCAAAAATTGACTGATGATGCTGATAGCAGCAGCTAGATCAGATCTCATTCCGATCATCAGGTACATTATGCTACCGATCATTTGTCTGAATAGACTTTGGTCTGCAGATTTTCCTCCTTCAGCTTTGAGTTGGATGGATGGATCAAGGGGTGTACTGATTAGTTTGGCGTCCATCATGTTAAATCTTGTAATGATTTGATTGGTGAAGTGGCTTTGATCAATTGTAATTGTGTGTGTTTTTCGATCGTGCATGACTCAAATACCCAAAAAATGTTTAATTTCACCACAGTCCGTCATATCGAATGCGTTGCTAAGTTCCGCCTTGAATTTGTTCATCGTTTCCATCGAATCAGCTAGAATTAGTAGATCGTTGACATATATGACAATAATTATCAGTGATTGATATTGATCGTCTTGTCTTCTCCTTAGATAAATGCTGTGATCTGATTGTAGTCTCATAAAATTTGATTGGCTGAGATAGTTGTCGATCTTCTGATTCCACATACGAGGTGATTGCTTTAGTCCATACAGTGATCGATTGAGCTTACACACAGCTCTTGGTGATAGCTCCGATTGGTCGATTCCTTCAGGTACTATCATGTAGATCTCTTCATCAAGATCACTGTTCAGGAACACAGTTTTTACGTCCATTTGGTGAATTTCAAAGTTTAAGGTTGCTCCGATCGATAAAAGTGCCCTGATCGACGTGAATTTCACCACAGGAGCAAATGTTTTATCATAATTAACTCCTTGCTGTTGTGAATATCCCTTGGCCACTAATCTCGCCTTGTACCTGGCAACCAATCCATCAGTGTTGAGTTTCTTTTTAAATACCCATCTGCATCCAATCAGCTTGCGTCCCACAGGCACCTCAGGTACAATCATCCACGTATCATTATTCTTAAGTGATTTAAGCTCTTGATTGATCGCTTCCTCTCAAAGCTTTGCGTCAGGCAGAGAAATTGCCTCCTTGTAGGTTATTGGGTCATCGGTCGATTCAATTAAATTAGCTTCTGACATCCGATCTTGCCAAATTTGTAAAGCTTCAGTATCTATCAATTGTTCGATTGGCTCCCAGATGTTGTCGTCATTATCATAGCCTAGCCATTTATCCAGATATTGCCTTTTTTCATCAATCTTGTATTCTCCGATAATCACTTCAATGATGTATTCTTGATCTTCTGGATTGACAATTGTTGAGGATTTTAATATAATAGATTCATCGAATGTGACGTCGCGGCTGATCTCTATCCTCCTATTGGTTAGATCCTAGAGCCTGTACGCCTTCTTTTCATCGTGATAGCCAATCATTTTAAGCTTTTTGGATCGGGGCGCCAGTTTCGACCTTTTTCCCTTGCGAATATGCATATACGCGTCAGCCCATATGACGCGCAAGTTACTGATATCAGGCTTGTAACCGTGCCATAATTCAAATGGTGAAGCACTCTCCTTATTGGCTCGCATTGGCAATCGGTTGCGTAAATATGTAGCACTTGCAGCAAGTTCTGCCCAAAGTTCATCAGGTATGCCGGCAGTAATTTTAACTGCCTAGATTGACTCCATCAATGTCCGGTTATATCGTTCAGCTACACTGTTTTGTTGTGGCGTATCCGGTGTCATCATTTCGTA
The DNA here is from genome assembly GCA_003990785.1 of Endogone sp. FLAS-F59071. Classification (NCBI taxonomy): domain Eukaryota; kingdom Fungi; phylum Mucoromycota; class Endogonomycetes; order Endogonales; family Endogonaceae; genus Endogone; species Endogone sp. FLAS-F59071. The sequence goes on along the minus strand of RBNK01001137.1, from coordinate 7,874 downwards.
ATGAATTCCATATTTAATTAAAAATTCGCACATCTCAGTGTTTACATACTCTCCTCCTCCATCTGATCGGAGAATCTTGAGTTTTCAGCCCGATTGCATCTCGGCAAATGCCTTGAATATCCGGAATCGATCAAATGTATCACTTTTGTTATCAATAAAATATGTTGTGACGTAGCGAGTAGCGTCATCGATGAAAGTTAATATATATTTTGCTCCATTGACTGATGGCGTGGGCATCAGCCTACACAGATCTATGTGCACTCTTCCGATAGGCTCCATCGATCGATTTTTTGCGTGTCCGAATGGCTTGCGGTGCGACTTTGCGTGTTCACACCCGGCACATATTTCGATTTGTCTGGTTGACAGCCGCACATCTCCAAGCCCTGTGACAAATTTATTGATTGATTGTAGAGTATTTCGACTTGGATGGCCTAGTCGGTGATGCCATAATATATAGTCATCAATCTTGGAATCGGCGATGTTTGCAATCTTGGAATCGGCGATGTTTGCTTCTAGCTCTAGCTCTGATGTCGATAAATAAAATAGGTCGCCATCGGCTTGTCCGATTTTAATTTCTTCATGATCCGCGCCGATTTTAATTACTAATCCATCGCTCTTGAAGGTTATGTCATTTCCGTCATGTGTCAATGCCCGCACAGATATTAAATTTCTAGCGATCTCCGGTACATATAAGACGTCCCGTAATTTCAGCTTATCATCAAGCTCAATTGTCCCAACGTGCGTCGTGCATAATTTCTCATTCCCTGCATACGTGACCAAGCTGTCGTGCTCAGCCACCATCTCGAAAAGCTCCAATTGGTTGAACATATGTTGCATGGCACCCGAATCGATGATGGCGCTAATTGCCAGATTTGCTTCAGCTCTTGGTTTAGTCTTTTCTTTTTCTTTTTCTGTTTTTACCCAATCATTGAATTTGTTGCATTGAAATATTCCATATTCTCCCTCACAGACGTAACATTTCCAAGGGTGTCCCCAAAAATTCCCGCCTTGATTAGCTCCGCGATCGCCGCCTCGATCACCTCTGTTATTATGACCTCCTCGATTGTTTCCATTATCATTGTTATAGCCTCGGCTTCATCCGGCACTTCTGCCTCGATTGTCGCAACCGCCGCCTCGGTAGCCACCTCGGTCGCTGCCTTGGTCGCCGCCTCGGTCGCCGCCTTGGTAGCCACCTCGGTAGCTGCCTCGGTCTGTCGCGTGGGCTTCGTCGCGCCTCTGCTTGTTGTCTGGATCGAACCTGATGCATGCGAGTTGTAAAGCCTCCAGCGTTGTCAGCATATTCTCCCGCGCAAGTATTAATTCCCGGTACCTGGGGCTTAGACCCCGGAGATATTGCGGTATAGCTTCTGTGTCAGTCATATCTTCGATTTGCGCCATAATTCGGTTGAATGCGTCATTATAATCTTCGATCAATCCTTTTTGCTTCATCATCGCAAGCTTATTGCGCATTCGTAACAATTGTTCCATTGGTGCATATTTTTGCGTCATAGCCTCTTTAAGCTCATCCCATGAATCAAATTCTCCCGATATATTCACGTGCCTCCATAACCACATTCTAGCATTGCCTGTAATTTTACTGATCGCTATGTTGACTTCCTCCTTTTATACTGATAGATTGGCGCTGGTGATAAATTGCTCTATAGCATCAAAGTAATCAAACAATCTGGGTGCGCCACCTGATTCATCGAATTTGTTGATCGATCTCAGGTACTCCTTCGCCAGATCGTTAAGCTTTGTTGATGTTGTTGGTGATGGTGATAGTGATTGTCTTTGTGGCATGTTGCCTTCTGTAGCTGCGTTCTGATTGGTTAGCGTGCTAGGTGATGTGATTGTTTTGTTGATTTTTGCCATCAATTTGCCCATTAGGGTTGCAAGCATATCTAATTTATCTTCCTGATTTCTGATCGTTGTAGCCATCTGTTTCTGTCGATTGAGGCTAAATGCGATATTGCTCTGATGGTTGCTATCTAATCCGTCGTCGTCGTCAAGGGTTTGATATCTGTTGTCTATTTTTGATTTAGACCACAATCTTGTCAATCTTGTTGCTGATGACAATGATGTGTATAGGTTGTCCATTTCATTGTATGGCGTCATTATGTATTTATTGCATTGCTTTATTGCGGTATCATTTGTCGCATTGTTTATCGCTTTGTTTGATGCGTTGTTTACGATTTTAAATAAACACTTACAGTAATCGCAGTTATAATTGCATAAATGCTATAATTGCGTAGATCTCAGGTTGTCGAGCTGCAATTCAAGCGGCTCGGGGCTCATAACCTGTTGAAATTTGATCTTCGAATGTGTGTTTGTTTGGAGTAAAGAGCGCACTGGCTAATGAAGCCAATATGCATGTATTTATTAATGCTAATTTATGATTGGTCAATACAAAACAAAGATCATCTAAGCTACAATTGAGTGACGTATGATTGATCGTTGATGCATCGATCATTGATAGGAGAGATATAATAAGCTAATAATTACAACATATATATTATAGCATCACCGGCTAGGTCATCCAGGCCGAAATACTCTGCAATCAATCAACAAATTTGTCACAGAGCTTAGAGATGTATAGCTGTCGACCGGACAAATCGAAATATGCACCAAGTGTGAACACGTGAAGTCGCACTGCAAGCCTTTCAGACATGCAAAAATTCGATCGATGGAGCCTATTGGAAGGGTGCACTCAGATCTGTGCAGGCCGATGCCCATGCCATCAGTCAATGGAGCGAAATATATATTAACATTCATCGATGACGCCACTCGCTACATTACAACATATTTTATTGACAACAAAAGTGATACATTTGATTGATTCCAGGCATTCAAGGTGTTCGCCAAAACACAATTGGGCCAAAAACTGAAGATTCTCCAGTCCGATGGAGGGGGAGAGTATATAAACACCGAGATGTATAAATTTTTAATCAAAAATAGAATTTATCATGAAATGATGATGCTGGACACACCGCAACAAAACAGTATCACCGAATGATATAACTGGACATTGATGGAGTCGATCCGGACCATTAAAATCACTGCCGACATATCTGACGAACTTTGAGGTAAACTTGCTACAAGTGCTACATATTTATGCAACCAATTGCCAATGCGAGCCAATAAGGAGAGTGCTTCACCATTTGAATTATAGCACGGTCACAAGCCTGATATCAGTAACTTACACATCATATGGGCTAACGCATATATGCATATTCACAAAGGAAAAAGGTTGAAACTGGTGCCCCGATCCAAAAAGCTTAAAATGATTGGCTATTATGACAAAAAGAAGGTATACAGGCTCTGGGATCCAACCAATAGGAAGATAGAGATCAGCCATGATATCACATTTGATGAATCTATTATATTAAAATCCCCAACAATCGTCAACCCAGAAGATCAAGAATATGTCATTGAAGCGATCATTGGAGAACACAAGATTGATGAAAAAAGGTAATATCTGGTAAAATAGCTAGGCTATGATGATGACAATGACAACACCTGGGAGCTAATCAAACAATTGATCGACACTGAAGCTCTACAAATTTGGCAAGATCGCATGCCAGAAGCTAATTTAATTAAATCGACTGATGACCCAATGACCTACAAGAAAGCAATTTCTCTGCCTGATGCAAAGCTTTGGCAGGAAGCAATCAATCAAGAGCTTAAATCACTTAAGAATAATGACATGTGGATGATTGTACCTGAGGTGCTTGCAGAACGCAAGCCAATTGGATGCAGATGGGTATTTAAAAAGAAGCTCAACACTGATGGATCAGTTGCCAGGTACAAGGCAAGATTAGTTGCCAAGGGATATTCATAACAGCAAGGAATTGATTATGATGAAACATTTGCTCCCATGGCGAAATTCACATCAATCAGGGCACTCTTATCAATCAGTGCAGTCCTAAACTTAGAAATTCACCAAATGAATGTAAAAACTGTATTCCTGAATAGCGATCTTGATAAGGAGATCTACATGATGGTACCTAAAGGAATTGACCAATCAGAGCTGTCACCGAGAGCTGTGTGTAAACTCAATCGATCATTGTATGGACTAAAGTAATTACCTTGTATGTGGAATCAGAAGATCGACAACTACCTCAGCCAATCAAATTTTACAAAACTACAATCAGATCACAGCATTTATCTAAGAAGAAGACAAGATGATCAATCGCTGATAATTATTGCTATATATGTCAATAATCTACTAATTCTGGCTGATTTGATGGAAACAATGAACAAATTCAAGGCGGAGCTTAGCAATGCATTTGATATGACAGACTGTGGTAAAATTAAACATTTTCTGGGTATTTGAGTCATGCATGATCGAAAAACACATACAATCACAATTGATCAAAGCCACTTTGCCAATCAAATCATTACAAGGTTTAACATGACAGATGCCAAGCCAATCAGCACACCCCTTGATCTATCTATTCAACTTAAAGCTGAAGGGGGAGAATCTGCAGACCAAAATCTATTCAGACAAATGATCAGTAGCATAATATATCTGATGATTGGGACGAGACCTGATTTAGCTGCTGCTATCAGCATCATCAGTCAATTTTTGGCCAATCCAATACAAGAACATCACCATGCCCTCAAACGATTATTAAGATATATTAAAGGAACAGCCAATTATAAGCTGTACCTTGGATGCGATCAGGATCTAAGACTGATCAGTTTTAGTGATGCCAACTGGGGAGGAGATATTAATATACAATGATCAACTACAGGTTATATTTTCAACCTATCAGGAGGAGCTATCAGCTGGTTAAGCAAGTGCCAACTAACCATTGCCCTATCAACAACTGAAGCAGAATATATGGCATTAGTATATGTGACGAAAGAAGCCATTTGGCTATGCACCCTATTGGATGAGCTAGGATATTTACCGAATTGTGTAACAACCTTATTTGAAGACAACCAATCAGCAATCGCCCTCGCCAAAAATCCAATTAATCATGCTTGATCAAAGCATATTGACATTCAGCACTACTTTATTTGAGAGAAAGTTGAATCAAAGATGATAGATATTATTTACATGGCAACAGATGAAATGATCGCTGATGCATTAACCAAGCCACTTGTGCGACCCAGACTCAAAGTGTTGATTGCAAAAATGGGCTTATGTAACTAACTTTTTTTCAAAAACTTTTATTTCCTTTACCATGTCATCCTTCTTACTTAAGTAGTATTTTACATATAGTTATTTGCAGTAAATGTACTTCATGAATGCTATTCATGATGTATAGTTGAACATTTTTATTTCTATGTTTTTATTTTTTTTTATCGAGATATGTCAAGCAGGGGGAGTATTGTAATTATTAGCTTATTATATCTCTCTCCCATCAATGATCGATGCTACGTCACTCAATCGTGGTTTAGACGATCTTTATTTATATTAACCAATTATATTTTAGCATTAATAAATATACACATATTAGCTTCATGAGCCAGTGTGCTCTTTACTCCAAATACACATTCGAAGATCAATTTCAACACTTTCCACATTTGTGGCCACCAGTAAATTTTTGCTAACTGCTGATAAGTTCGTTCTACTCCTTGATGTTCAGATAAGTGATAATCATGTGCTCCTGATAAAATGTTGTTTACATGATGTGTTGGGATAACTATGCATCAATATTCTTTGTCTGTTTGCGATATTTTGTATAACTCTCTATCCTGATATTCAAAGTTTTGTTGGCTCCTAAGTATGATCTTCTTTCTCCATTCATTGACTATTGATATTTTTCCTCCTTCTAAATACATTATAATCTGATAGTATAGCTCCTGATTCATTAGAATTACACAGTCTTTTCTCGGTGTGATGTCTCCCTTCTTGGTATTCTAGATAATGCATCAGCATGCTGGTGTGTTTTTCCGGGTTTGTGTTGGACCTTGAAGTCATACTCCTGAAGTTTCATAATCCATTAAGCATAGATTCCGGTAGGTTGAACTTTGTTAAATAACCACTTGAGGGCTGCATGATCTGTGACAAGAGTAAACTTTTATCTGATCAGGTAGTGGCAGAAGTACTTAATTACCCAAGTTACTGCCAAGCATTCCAATTTGGTTGCTTCGTAATTAGCTTGTGCTGGATTAGTTCCTTTGCTGGCATATACAATCATGTGTTCATTCCCTTGTTCATCTATCTGCATTAGGATAGCTCCAAGTCCTTTAGCTAATCCATCAGTGTGTAAGGTAAATGGTTTTTCTCAGTCAGGTTATTTCAGGATTGGTGCACTCATGAGAGCTTCTTTGAGTTCTTCCATGGCTAAACATTAAGATATTCCAAATTCAAACTAGATTTCTTTCCTAAGTAGGTGGTGCAGGGGTTATGCAATCATAGAAAAGTCTTTGATAAATTTTTGGTAAAAGGTTGCTAGTCCCAAAAAGGCTCATAACTCGGATATATTTGTAGGTACTGGGTAGGTTCAAATCTCCTTGGTCTTGCTTGGGTCAGTTCTCAGTCCTTCTGCTATGATGATGAATCCAAGGTACTTCATTTCTGTTTCTCCGATTATGCACTTCTTTGCTTTGAGTCTGAATCCACTTTCTCAAAGTCTTTGAAAAATCTCGATGATTCCCTTGATGTGACTTGGCTAGTCTGGTGAGTATAGCTGAATATTATTGATGTATACTGTAATGTTCTTGCCAATCATGTCTCTAAAAACATCTGTCATTGCTTTTTGGAAAGATGGTGGGGCATTACATAACCCAAAGGGCATTCAGATGTACTGGTAGTGGCTATCTTGTATTACAAATACAGATCGTTCACTTGCTTCAGAGGTGAGTGTAATTTGGTGATATCCAGTATACAAATCGAAACTCGAGAAGTATTAGGGCTGCTTCTCTACTAAATCCAGTAAGTTGTCAATCCTTGGTATAGGAAATGCATCCTTTTTGGTGATGGCATTGAGAGCTCAGAAGTCTATACAAAATCTTGGTACTGTTGTTTCAGTTCTGGTTTCATCCTTGTTAATGATAATTTCTTTCTTTAGTACAACGACAATAGGGAATCCCCAAGGGCTCTTTGATTTGATGATTATGCCATCATTTTCTAGTTGAGTGATTTCTTCAGTAACCCATTTTCGGTAGCTCGGGTTGAGGCAGTAGAGTGCCTTCTTGATTGGTTTATAGTCACCTGTATCAATATGATGTTGGTACTTGGGGTCCACTCCTGTGGTACTTTCTAAACTTGTTATGAAGATGTCTTAGTTCTTTTTGATAATCACCTTGATTTCCATGATTTGTCCTTCTTGTAAGTTTCTTCCGATTTTGACTGCTAGGCAGTCATTCTTTCCTTCTTCTTTTCAGTTTACTGAAATTTGTTGTTGGTTTACAATAGCTGCATTGACTCCAGTTGATCCAAATCCGCCTTGACCTCTGGCTGTAGTTCTGACCAAGTTGGGGTGTTGCTCTTGGAGTGTAACCATTGCATAAGGTAGGATGATCATTTGTGTGACTCAGTCTCCTTTCTCTAGGTTAATCCGATTGGTTCGGTATCAGTTAACTACAATAACTCTGATAGTTCCAGTATAATCTTGATCGATTACTCCTGCATCTGTAGTGAGTTCTGCTTTTGCCAATGAGCTCCTTGGTTTCGCTATTCCAAAATGTCCTTCCAGTATTTCTAAGGTAAATCCGGTGTTGAGAATTGTGCTATCTCTGGGTTGTAGAGATATACTTTCTAGGGTCATAAGGTCAAGTCCTGCTGATCCTTCTGTTGTTGTAATTATTAGCTTATTATATCTCTTCTATCAATGATCGATGCATCAACGATCGATCATACGTCACTCAATTGTGGCTTAGACGATCTTTGTTTGTATCGACCAATCATAATTTAGCATTAA
>RBNK01001136.1:0-17466 GCA_003990785.1 Endogone sp. FLAS-F59071 | reverse complement strand
AAAAAAAAAGAAAGAAATGGGCAAGCTGGCTCCCTTCTTCCCCCCCCTATTTACTCCCATCACGGAAAATACTCTGTGGGAGTGATTACGTGTGTTTCGTAGGACGTTTGCTTACAAAGGTTCCTATGGATCCTTGTTCGTCACGATGTTGTCGATCTTTGGTAAGGCTTGTTGGACCATCATTGCTCACCAATAGAAGTTGGGGGATGGAGGAGAAACCGGTGTAGTTTGTGAGGTGTACTGTTATTATTTTTTAAGGAATCCAATAAAGCAATAAACAGGTTGGAAGATTCTTCTTACATTCTTCAGGAGGAAAACTTTCTTTTTAGGATTTCCAAGATGGAGAGAAGCATATTTTTTTTAAAAAAAAAATAAAAATAAAAATAAAAACATACCTTTTTAATCCAGAAGCGCGGAAATCTTCCGAAAAAGCCACATGAGAGATGCCAGATAGGGAACCTTTGGAAGCGGATGAGTCCAGAAAAGTTCATCCGGCAAAGTTGTATAGTCTAAAAAGGTAATTTTTATAATGTGCATACAGAAAAAAAAAAAAAAAAAAAAAAAAAACTCTTCTTTTCTTCCACGGCTCCATTCCATTACTCTTGCCACTCTTGCCACTCAACATGATTTTCCCTATTGCTCTTTACAAGACATCCGCTGATTGTTTATGTAACGCCCATCATTTATTTCGGTTTGGAGATGGCTGACATGATGAACAGAAATAGTAAACAAAAAGTTATTTGGGAATCGTGGTACAATGCAAATTGTAAGTGCGAATGTGTAGGGGTGGCATGCTGGAAAACATTGCCGTTGTTTGATCAAAAGAATTGCGAGTCGCATGTGATGTGAAAGTGTGAATAAGTTGGCAACACGGAGAAAGGAACAAAAAAGGCGAGGATTTTTACCAAATGGGCTCAACAGTCGGAACAATGAAGCACGTGAAACGAACGAGCCCAATACAAGGATAATAATAACACTACTGGCGCGATAGAGGCAAACTCCAGCAAAAAGGGAAAAGGAAAAGGAAAAGGAAAACACAAAGGAAAACACCAAGAGAAGCGGCAAAGACTACATTTAACATCAAACCTTTACAGCCCCGTCCCACTCTACAATCCCTTTCCCCCTAAACCCCTACCACCCCAACGACCCCGACGCCAACTCCCACCGAACGCCTCCCCTCCTTGCGTGCGGCACCGACCTAGTAGCTAGTTGAGAGACTGGAGCTATTCTTGCAGGTCGCCGGTGGGTTGAGAGGTGCGACTGCAAAAATGGCGGAGGAGTTGATCAAGGTAGCAAGGGCGAGCTAGCTAGTGGAATTACTGGCAAAGGACCCGATATTGGGATAGAATGGGAGGTGAGAGAGAAGAAGAGGTTGGATGATACTTTGAGGGGATCTTATGAGAGGGTGTTATGGCAAGTTGTTATATATATATTAATAAAGGATGGAATCCACTATGTACTTATTAACCTCTTTATTATAACATCAATAATAGACTCACCCATGGCAACGTTGTTCGCTTTCAAAATATCTCTCGCCATCCATCCCATCCTCCTGCTGCTCAATCAATCCATCATTGACACTTTCTATTCACTCCGTCGGGCACTGTTCCATCCAGACGATCCAGAAGCACACTCCGACCGGTAGCCTGTCAACAAGCGAAAAGACGATGGTAACTTCGACGACGATTACGGCCAACACGGAGAACGATGGCGGGAACAGCACGGGCAGGCATGCCCAGAATAAGGTACCGGAGGATCTCGTGGAAGGGAAATCGGTCAAAGGGACAAATAATTCGGTGGGGGTTTCAATACCAGGAGTAGTACTGTCCAAGAGGAGGTACAGTGGTCTTATGCGGCAGGGTGGTAGACGGAGTTTTGGTGATGGGAGTGATTGCTTGGGAACATTCCGGGTAGAGGCCGTTCCATGCAAATGTAGGTAGTGTGAGTGAGTGAGAGGCAGGACGAAGTGGATCAGGAAGAAGGTGAGCAAAGGAGATTGAAGGATTACTTATTTGACTGTATAGATGCGAGGTTGAAATGATAGAAAGATGACAATAGCTCTAGGGACAGCGGTTTCACCTGCGATTATGGTTAATTAGGTCCGTTGCTTACAAGAGATTTTGGAGATTGAGCTAACCTATCCATGCTCCACTACAGCAAGAAAGTCGTAGAGAATGTCCGTCAACGGCCATCACGTACAGTGATTTACTACTAATCTGAGAAATTTCATTTGTGTGCGTTAGAGGAACGCCTAATGGAAGCTTCGCGTCTTGTCGTAACGCCATCAATGTTTACGTTTTATATAACTAATTGAAGGCACCTCGCCTGTTTTCCCAACATGTTGGGCAGTGATCTATCCCGTCTTCCGTCACGTCGGCAGAGGGGCTTGTGTTATTGGGCGCCGATGACCCGGCACACTCCTGGGCACGTCCCTGGTCGATTTGATCGATCGATCCAAGGAAAGGTTTGCTACCGCCGAAAAAGTGATTTATTTTTACTAACCAGCTTGTAACTGCCCCGTTTATGATGTGTGGGACGTCGCACTCGCCATGTATGTTCCCGTGACTCCACCACCGATCCTTGATTTCCCCTTAACGATATTCATATCCCTTAAACTGTAGCGATAATCAAAACACGGAGTCTGCCTAATCCTTTTCCTACTCCATCAGAGGAACACTCTTTTCCTTCGACCCAAAACTTTATGATTTCCGTTCATCCAGATCCGAGATGGAAGACCTCAGATCTCGTCATAAGAGCGTTTTTTTCTTCTACAAAGTCGGCGAAACGCGAGCTGATGCAATCTGCACGACGCCCATGATCCGAGCGGGACAAGTCGATTATCAGGCAGGACGTGGGTTATTCTGCATTAACATGATGCGATCGATCTAGTTTTATTGCTTGGCACCACCCAGGGGTAATTAAGAATAAGAGGAGGAGTGATGCTTTAGAGTCATCTAAATTGTAAATAAAAGTGGTGATTTGGGTGTCCACTTTTATAGGAATAAATGCAACGAAAGAGTGTGGAAGTTTAATATCCAATATTTCTGATCCCTGCGTAGCGCAATGTTCCGCGACGTGTGCCATGATACCGTAAACACCTACATATGTAAAGCACCCCATCAAAATATACGCAAGTATTATAAAACATGGGGTGTTGTATATGGGTGTTTATTTCCAGGATTCAATTTGCCTTTTGCTTTTTGCTCGCTCCAAAAGACGGCCCACGCACGTCTCCTTGTTGACTACCTATTAATTGCCATATCACTCTGTTCCCAATAATTTACTGGGTCTAGGTTGTGCGAACTAGTTTGAATTTTTAAAGAGTTGTATGACATTTTCTTTGAGTTTCAGAGCCTCCGAAAGCCACAACCAACATTCCTATGCACAGACTATTTCCCCAGCCCAAAACCACCACTCCGAAACGCACTCACCACAATCTTTTGCCAGATACTTCTTCCGGATAATATTACTGCCACCTTGTGTTCTGGTTTATTTCGAAATAATAGGAACGAGACGCGTGTGAAAGAACTCTAAACGCAATTCTCCATTCAATGTATACCTGTTGATATTGCTGGCTCTCGGTCGTGCTTCTGAAGCCTTGAGGGACTACGGGGCCCTTTCGTCAAATCACTCTGGCTCAGCATCACAAACCGCCAACAGCGTACCACTCGCATAGCTGTTCTACATCCCCAGTAAATCGTGATTTTGTAGCTAGATACTAATCCGCCTCGTCTAACTTCTCGGATTTTTGAAATTTAACCACTCTCTTTCAATTTGTAGTACTTTGGCAGTTGATAACTCTTTCTCCAATTCTCCGGTTTTATTTTCTAGACAATAACTAAAAGATTGACTGACTAACTCTTCCCCAGTTAAGGTTTTAGTCAATTTATTCTTTGCTAAATGGCGACGTTCCACAATTGAACCTTTCTCCGAAACTCGGAGGCTAAGCAATTATTTACTTGTTACTAAAACGTCGATACTCCCTATCCCGGATTAATAATCACATTCACCGGAGTCGAGTCGTAAAAATGTCTATGCAATGTGACATTGGGGCAGAGATTGACCATAAAAACCTGGCAGCCAATATATTTTCAGCATGCGTGCAGTACCCGTCATGGATTCTCCTATTCACCACAACGACAAGTTCGAAGCTATATGAAGGTAGGGAACCACCGTTGCGAACAAGGTCTAATCGTTGGTTGGCCAATTCATCCCACTCTTTAACCTCTACCAGAATTTTGTATCCACAATGGGATCAAAATCAAATTCCTAAAGATAGTCGAGTTCGGATTGGAATAGATTTTCATCGAAATTTAAGGTCTACTGTGCATTTTCTGATTCGTCCAGTAAAGTTATGCTACAACATATGAATATCAATAGGCGATGTACAAATTGAAAAGAGTAAACTATGAAATGAATGCACTAGAACACTGAATGAATCGCTGAGGTAACCCCGCATCTTCGCAAGTTAACCACTAGTATCAACTTTCCACTTTACCCTCGCTTCGACTTCTGCTTTCCCCATTTGTTTCAATAACGAGAGAATATGCTCAAACATCATTCGAGTAATCCGCCGAAACCCAAGCAACAGTGACGGGCTTTGACAACTGGAATTGGATCCCGTTATCGCTATTGCAATAGAGGAAGTAGCATTCCTTGGCATCAGTGACGATCCCATATGCATGATTGGGTCATCGTCCGTTTCACTAATTTGCGTTTGCGCGAAATAGTCTATTCCAGCTATTAAGTTTCCAGTAGGTAATTTAGCATGCTTCAAAGAAGAATGAATTCGCATATGCTCATTACACATACCAAACATGCTTCAAGCTGGAGTGCATTCTGCGCAATCCCCTTCTTAATATCCTCTTTTTTGATCTCAGTAACACCCAACGTATTGTTGTATAACGAGACTCGAGGCCGAGATCTACAGGTCTGTGGCCATGTTTTCCACAAAGTTGTTTTGCGGCCTGACAACAACATCATTGTCGAAACTACAAACCGCCGCGACAATGAAACGATTGACATAGAGTGGGTAGCCTCGTTTGACAGATCGAGCACGGTCGTGCGCCTTAGCACCTATTATTCGATCCAATGATAAGTCGAAATAATATAGAAACAAAGGATTCATCTTAGAGATACTGGATTTACCATAGTTACATACAGTCACCTATAATAATTAACGCACCCCCTCTCTCTCGTTCCGATGAAATTCGCCGATGCACCCGGTTGGCCAATTTTCGTTCCAAATTCGTTTATTGCCAATGTATTGTGGCTCCCAAGCGGTTGCAATGTTAATATCGGAATAGGATATTCTATTAAGGATATAGTATACCCATCAACGGTAACTCGGCGAATCTGTCGGAACGGAAGGAGAGGGAGGAGGGGAGGAGGGGGCGCGTTAATTATTGTAGGTGACTGTACCTTCGATCAGATGCTTCAGGTCATGATCATCATTTATCGCCATTTTATCTGCAAAGTATGGTCCTAAGCATCGAATCCGAATCATAAAGCTTGGTAGAACTGAACAAAAATACATACCACAGTGAAACTCTGGAAAGACATCTATAGAAGGGGATGAACAGATGATATTGTTGAATGATAAGTAATGATGAACCCTCTAAAAGTGGTTGGATCAACGGAAAGACGAATGGACGTATGGATGGATGGGTGGATGAATGGAGGCGAGTGAGTCACAATAATACATACCATTCAATTCTTTGACATACTTGTCAATGATAGTCGCTGGTTCGAGTTTCATGCTAGCTACTATGAGCTCCTCCTTTGTCAGCTGCAGAAACGCATAGCCTTCGATCTCACTATCCCGTAGTACGTTCAGGGCAGCTTCTGAAAATTTGTTATTTGAAGGTGGTCAATAACCTGGTCCGTGTTCCATTTGTGGGCGTTTTTACTCAAGCGGACAGACGTATCGCCAAAGATTTCGATTTCATTAAGCCCGAATTGTCACGCTCCCTCAAAAGGTCCACCAGAGCTGAAAAGTGTTCCATCATCGCGAATTTCCATAGCGATGGTAGCGGTAACGAGACTCAGTTTTTTTTTTCTTTTCTTTTTTTTTCTTCAAAAGGACGAAAAGGGGCGACAAAGCTACTTTTGACGTCACACTATCACTTTGTATACAACAGCCTTGAGACCTGGAGAGTCACAATACATAAGCAATAAACGAATTTGTAATGATAATTAGCCAATCGGGCGTCAGCGAATTTGTCAGAACGGGGATCATTTCTGTAGGTGACTGTATAATATCGCCATTTTATCCATTTTTCCCGATTGAGGATGGTGTGAGAAATATGGTGTGAGAAATATGGTGTGGGAAATAGTGCCATCAAAGGGTATAAAGGACGCCAGTGAGAGACGATGCCCGATACCCCACTTCTGCACAGAATAAAAAGAAATCGCAAAACACAGCCATGTCCTCTCAAATTCTGACAACCTCCAACGGTAACCCCGTCGACAATAACCAAACATCAGTGACCGCTGGTGTCAACGGCCCTGTGTAAGTTCTGCTGTAGATGGAGCTTGAGCACTTTGTTTCGAATATTTTCACAGAGTAGCAGCTCAAACGGCCCAACTCTTGTTCAATTCAGTCTGATATCCGATTTCCACCTCATTGACAAAATCTCGCATTTTGACCGCGAGCGTATTCCCGAACGCGTCGTCCACGCCAAGGGCGCCGGCGCCCACGGTTACTTTGGTATGCTTATTTCAACATTTCAGAGTCGAGCCCCTCAACCATGACAATATCTCATTGTTTTTTTCAACCACAGAGGTTACTCATGACATCACCAAGTACACTCGTGCCGCTTTCCTGAGCGAGGTTGGTAAGAAGACGCCAGTTTTCCTCCGCTTCTCTACCGTCGGTGGCGAGAAGGGCAGCGCGGACAGCGCGAGAGATCCTAGGGGTTTCGCTCTCAAATTCTACACCGAGGAAGGGAACTGGGATATGGTGGGAAATAACACCCCTGTGTTTTTCATTCGCGATCCCAGCAAATTCCCAGGTAAAGTATATAGTTGGTTTGGCCACAGAGCGTTTTTTTTTTTTTTTTTTTTTTTTTTTTTTTTTTTTTTTTTTAAAAAAAAAAAAAATCAAAATTGTGTTTACCTAATTTCATAATTCTATCATACTCTTATCGTATCAATATCAATCGACAGATTTCATCCACACCCAGAAGCGCAATCCCCAAACGAACCTCAAGGATCCCGACATGTTCTGGGATTTCTTGTCGCTCGTGCCCGAATCCATCCATCAAGTGACCATTTTGTTCTCTGACCGTGGGACACCGTATGTAAGTATTTAGTAACGAAGAGTAACGATTGGGATTTTCACATAAATTTACCCTTTACGGGTTTAATTGTCCTTATAGAGCTATCGCCATATGAATGGCTACTCGTCACATACTCTCAAGCTTGTTGATCATAACGGTAAATCCCTATTTTTCTTTTAATTTTTTTGCTTTCGATTTATCATGCAATCATTTAATCTTCCACATCCTTTACCACAGGTAACTTTAAATACGTCAAATGGCACTTCAAGACAGACCAGGGTATCCGCACTCTGACGGACGCTGAAGCAACCAAACTCGGGGGTGAGAACCCAGATCATGCGACAGAGGATCTCTTCAAGGCGATCGAACGCGGCGAGTTTCCGTCATGGAGCACGTACGTGCAGATCATGGAGCCACAGCATGCGGAAAAGTACAGGTGGAACATCTTTGATGTGACCAAGGTCTGGCCGCATAAAGATTATCCTTTGATTCCAGGTTGGTGGGTTCGACTTGATTACTGCATGCACGGGAAGGATATGGCTTTCGACAGTAATTATAATTTATTAACTTCTGACCTTTATAGTTGGTAAACTCGTCCTGGACCGTAACCCTCAAAACTACTTTGCCGAAACTGAGCAGGCGGCATTTTCGCCATCGCACGTCGTTCCAGGTAAGATCTTGCGCACTTTTTTTTTATTTTATTTTTATTTATTTTTATTAAAAAAACAAAACCCAACGTCAGTTAAATCTAACCGACTCTGATTGCAGGCATCGACATCTCCGAGGACCGTATGCTTCAGGGCCGCCTCTTCTCCTATCCAGACACCCATCGTCACCGCCTTGGCCCCAACTACCAACAGATTCCGATTAACTCTGCATACCGGACCAAGGGTGGCGTGTTGAACCACCAGCGAGATGGGTAAGCAGGTTATACTATCCTATCCGACTAAAACATTTTTTTCCAAGCATCTAACCGCCAACTCCAACGCCCATTTCGTTCTATAGCTATATGGCCGTCAACGGCAACCAGGGTAGCGCCCCCAACTATGAGCCTAACTCATTTCAGACAGGACCCAAGCAACTTACCAACGTCCCAGGTTTGACCCATTCGATAGCCGTCACAGGGTTCACTGGCCGATTCACCTACGAACTGACTGACGATGACTTCGTCCAGGCTGGCAATCTCTACCGGTATGGTGTCGATTCTTTTCATGTCATTCCTTCTTGTTTCATGACGCTTAATATTGAACTCTCCAACATTCCCCTCTCCTCTCTCTCTCTCTCTCCGACTGATAGCGTCATGACCCCTGAACAGCGCAATAACCTGATTTCCAATATCGTCGGCCATCTCGGGAATGCAAACTCCACCATTCAGAAGCGGCAGGTTGCAAACTTTAAGCGTGCCGATGCTGAGTATGGCAGACGCGTGGAAGAAGGACTGGCTAAAAAGTAAAATCCGGTATACCTACCCAGATTAAAAAAATTCCACGTGTCACACATATTTCAAAAAAGAAAAAAAGAAAAAAGTATATATTTCTCAACTGAACAAATGTAGGGACCGCATTTGTATTATGACCTTGCTGTATTTCTTGTGAATGTTTATATAAATTCAATGAATATTGCAGAAGCACGTAGCTGTTCTCAAAATGTGGATGAAAGTATAAGCATCAAGGTTCGCTGACGGAAGAATTGCGCGTCATGGGAATTTTTTTTTTTTTTCTGGTCTTACCAATGACAATTAAGGTTAAAAGGTTTGTTTGCAGCCGACCCGGAAATTCGAAAATCCGCATTAACCAAGCTCGCTTTAGTGTAATCTTTCTTTTACGTATAAAAGAACCCCGCAATTATTCAATAAAGAGACAGAGTTGAAATAGTTGCCTCTTGCGCTTGAGTATTAGTAAGTCGTGAATAAGCCCCGAATTGCAGCGAGTCCGAAGATCGCACATTTATCTCTCGAGGTCGTCAAACTTAGAATAGTTCACAATAACTATAAATTATTGCAATATGTATGGTATGGCCAATAGCAAAGTAATTTTTTTCGCCAGAATAAACTGAGTTATGGTATGATGGATTATAACACGCTCAAGGGGTCTGCAAACTGGTTTTCACTGCTCTACGCCGTGAAATGATACCGTGAATTGGGTATATTGCCGGGCAAGTCGTGAATTGGGTGTAGTGCCGATCGCCTATTTCAACCAAATCATAGAAAATCAAACGGTTCAGTTCCTGAACCATTACAGATCCCTTCGCTCGCTTTCACCATGCCTCCTCGCAAAGGTCAGACGAGTGTTGTCAATCGTTTTAATATCGAACGCTCTGCTGTTGCATACCTAGACTCTATACAGAGGTGTTTCATACATAAATGTTTCCATACCCACAAACAGATAAAACTATAAAATTATAGTTTCCTTGCATCCCCAGAGCCCGGAATAGATGAGAACAATTATATAACGTTAACACAATAAAATACACTGATGAGAAAAGTGTGTAACTCCGTTGAAACACAACTGAATTGAAACATGCAAAATGCTGGCACACCAATGTCTTGTTTCAAGTCTTGTTCCACTGTACTTGGCTGGGGATTACCATTTTTATTTATTTATTTTAGCAAACGGAACTCCAAACTTCAGCGAGGGGAAAGAGGTTGTAACACTGTTACTGGTCGAGTTCAACGCTAAGACCTTGATAATTAAGTATAGAGATACATTACATCGCAATTCAGGAAAAGGGCACGTCGCTATTGAAGCTGCTCATGGCCAAGGGATATGAACACTCGGACGCGCTAAAGTCCCAAGCATACAAGACTTAAGAAACAACAGGAGCAAAAAAAAAGAAAAAAGAAAAAAAAGAAAAAAGAAAAAAAAAAATCCTCACCATGGGAGAAAACAATGAGGTCATATAATGTAGTTTGGATATCACCAGACACAAGTAATATATAATTAGATTTTTATTTATACAGCCAAACTATTAAAAAAAAAAAAACTTTATTTTTTAATGAAATCTGATTGGTGTGATTAAATTATAATTATTTAGAAAATTTTAGTAGACCTAATCTCTCCACCCTTTACACCAGCATACATACATTTGTATTATCACCATGGTACATCAGGTATGTTTCTCATATAAAACAAATGTAATAATAACCTTCTTCTAAGCTTATATGTTTATTTTTACAAGCAGCAAAACCTTGTTCTTCAACCCTCCTCTGAGGAGCTTGCTGTTATCCTTTCCTCCATTACTGACTACATGGAGATGGAGTGGTTGCCTACTGAAGAGCCAAACTCATTTTACGAAGCTATTGACATTTCCGAGGCTGAAGGTGATGAACGTGCCGAGTTTGAAGACTGTCAAGAAAGGGCGCGTGTGATCTTTAGGAAGCTAAAGGAGGGAAGACCATATGAAAAAGTTTTCCACCAACACTTTGGTCTTCTCCAGGCCATCTTCACATCCTCAATCCTGTCGGAAGAAGAAGGGCGACCTGAAAATGGCATAAGCCAAGAAAACGCTGAGGTGCTAATCCGATTTGGATACCTTGAAGAGAACCCATTTTGCAAAAAGTATATTAAAAAAAAGTTTGAAAAGCCAGTTATACATAATCCTATTTGATTGTGAATTCAAAGGCTTTGAGTACTCCTGTATACTTGTCTTTTCTGAAAATTGGTTTAAAGAGAAAAAGAGTTTAATATTTGAACAGACTATTATAACAGGCTATACTGCAGTTAAATTTTCATCTTTTTCTTTTTTATATTTAGCAAGGCAGTCATTTAAGGACATTTATCTGACTGACCCCAATATATTTCACTTGCAATATCTCCTCATTTCACTTCAATGTCTTTCTCACGCTATCAAGAAAATCAATTTTGTTGATTGAGTTTGAGTTTGTATGATGAATGTTTATGTTCATAGTATACTTGTAAGTTGTTCAAGTAAATCAATTTATAGCCTTTGACTAGTATTTGTAGTTTTTAATCGGCAGTTTTGTTTGTTAGCTATTCATGTCATCTAAATTGTTTTCTTTATATAATCACACCAAATAAGAAAAAAAAAAAAACATTGAACAATATAGAAGAACTGGAACCATTAATGATCATTGAAATTGCCAAGTGTCATCATCACCGGGTCGAGTGGAGCGTCATCACATCTATCTTCCGTTTGCAGGCTAAGAGCAATTGCTGTCTACAGTTCGCCGTCGGAATCTTGCGTTGCAACGGTAATACCACTTACATCATCGTCGCCACCTCCAGGTTGATTCGAGGTAACTTCTGCATGGGGTTCTTCGATAGGGTGATGAATATCTTCCGTTCTCGTTGGAGGCTTATTCATGATTATCAAACTGATAGCATGTGCCAATTCTCCAAAAATGTACTGTAAAGCCACAGTATGTGGATGTGCGGATCCAAATTGATTCTTGCAGATATTCAATTCCCTTTGAATTATTAACATATTGGAAACGACGTCATCGAAATTCCTGGCGGCTTTGATTTCATCGGCAAGTAATTGGACGATCTCAATATGTCCTATATTTGCAGCACGTCCTAAAGGTGTATAACAATTTTCAGCTTTGATATTCTGGTCTGCGCCAAACTTAATAAGTATCTTGGCAACTTCAACATGACCTTTAAGAGCAGCAATATATAGAGGTGTCATGCCAATATTTTCCTGAACATTTATGTCGGCTTGTAGTTTATCAACAAGCATCTCGACTACTGCTATGTGTCCCTCCCATGCAGCGGAGTGTAGAGGTGTGAAACCATGACTTTCTTTAGTATTTTTTTCGGCCCCCAATTCGGTGAGAATCCCAACGATATCAGCATGACCCTTCAGGGCAGCGTTGTGCAAGGGCGTGACTCCGTTGTTGTTTTTGGCATTTTTATTCGCTTTGAATTTGATGAGAGTCTCGACGATTGCAATTTGCCCATTTTCGGCGGCAAAGTGCAGTGGCGTGTGGCCCTTGTCACTCTTGGCATTCGCGTCCGCTTGAAATTTGTCAAGGAGCATGTTGACAACAGCAATTTGTCCATTTTAGGAGGCAAGGTGCAGTGGCGTAAAACCCTTGTCGTCTTTCACATTCGCATCCACTTTAAATTTGGCGACGAGCATGTCGACAACAGCAACTCGTCCATTTTGGGCGGTAATATGCAAAGGGTTTCGGCCAAATATTCCTTTGGCATTCTTATCCGCCCCGAATTTTATGAGGGTCTTCACTACTGCGATGTTACCACCCAAAGCAGCATTGTGCAGAGGCGTAGTCCCTATTTCATCTTTGGCATTTCTGTCCACTCCAAATTGGATGAGTGTATCCACTATCTCAATGTGCCCCTTTATAGCCGCCCAGTGTAAGGGTGTCTGGAGGATATTGTCTTTAGGGTTCCTATCCGCTCCGAATTTGATAAGCATATTCACTACCTCAACTCGCCTATGCAGAGCCGCCCAGTGTAAGGGGGTCCTGAAATTGTTGTCTTTAGCATTCCTGTCCGCTCCGAATTCGAGAAGGATTTCATTACTGCAATACTTCCATCAACAGCGGCACAGTGCAGAGGCGTAGAGCCTTCATTATCTTTGATGTTCATGTCTGCCCCGAATTTTATAAGTATATCCACTACCCCAATGTGCCCATTCAAAGCTGCGCAGTGCAGAGGCATCCTGAGCCTGCCTGCCGTCTTTGGCGTTCTTATCAGCCTTAAAACCGATGAGCATCTCGACAATCGCCTCATGCCCCAACGTGGCAGCCGTGTGCAAAGGCGTCCCGTCAATGTCGTCATTGTAATTTGGATTGGCTTTGAAAATCTTGGATGAGCAGTTTAACAACATCCGTGTTTTGTCTATAGGTTGCAGCCAAATTTAGTATATAGCATTTGCAATTCCTCGGCGTCAGTTCTTTCTTGCCGAAGCAGGCGTCGGACTATGTTAGTATCTCCGTTAATTATGGCTCTATGCAGTGAAGTATTCCCGAGTTCCATGGACGCTGAATTCCCAACGACTGACATTTCTGACTCCAGCTTACCGGTCATCTTGTTGGACGCCGTCACCGATTTCGTAGCAACGTCTAACAATCATCTGCGCCACTACGAGACTATTATTGGCCGCGTCGAGCAACCGAGAGAACATAACAGCCGAATCAGCGGGACAGTTCTCAATGCTACCATATATCTTGTATAAGTGTATTAGCCCGTCCACAGATCCGCGACGGAAAGCTATATAGCACCATAATAACATTTTTGTTATACAGAAAAAATTATTGTTGTTGTCCTGGTCGCCGATACCGAATCCGTTAGCGTAGCAAACGGACAGCAAAAAAGCGGCTTCTGCATCTCCCTCCAATATCGATTCGTCCTCTGTTACTTCCCATAATTTCTCCCTTACTTTAATATAATTTGCTTTGGAACTTGTACACTTTGTTTCGGAACTTGTATCCCAACTGTAGATCTTCTCACAGAGGTTTTTTTCAACCTGCTTTGGATCTGCGACTTTTCTGTAATCCTCGAATAGTTTCTTTTTGATGGCTGATGGAATGGTCATCAATTCAGAGGATGTAAACTAAATGTTTACCAAAGCATTAACGGGATTAATAATTGTTTGCATTGAGCGATGAAGAATATAAATAAAAAAAATTGCACTACAAACTTTAACTTGGCCTTTCTGTAAAGGTAGCTGCTTGGCTGTTGCTTCAAATACCTTCTTTGCTTTGGCATGCTCCTTGCTACAATCGATATTTTTTCATCATTCAAAAATATTGAATGGAATGTAGGAACGCAGATGGATCAAACTACAAAATAAAATGTAAAAAGAGGATAGTACCTGAAATGACTGAGATTCGTGGCTTCAAACATCTTCCTAACGTCCTTGAGCTCGGCGCGCTCCTGGGGCTCGTAACGAGTTCCCTGCAATCACTGATCGAAAGGTATTTGGTGTATCCTGTGGAAGACAATCCATCAATGTTGCTAGCTCCTTGTCGTTGTGCTTGATCTGATCAATGGCATCCGAATCCTTAATCTCTGCAAATGGTACGTCCCCGTCCATCACCGTTTGCCAAACTAACAATCCGAACGCGTAGTTGTCCATCAATTTTGTGTTTTTGGAGAGGCCCCATTCAGGAGCCATGAAATTACGAGTACCATATATGGCTCTCCCGTTCGACAGCGGCGCTATTTCCAAAATCAGCCACCTTTGCCGTGAGATATTCACCGCTTCCCTCTGAGGTGGAGAACAGAAGAGCGTTGTCGCCTTTCACATCTCCATGAATGACGTCAGCGACGCGAACTGCATGGAGTCCGTCAGCGATATCGCAGCAAAAATCGGCCTTGGTAGCCCAATCTACGGGATCGCCTTTCTCTTTCCGTTCCTTTAGGTAGTCTTCAAGAGTGGATACTGCAAATTCCACTAACAAAACGGGCTTCAAGTCGACAAAGGCGATGCCGTAAAGGTGAATAATGTTGGGATGTTTGGCATAATCCGCAATTCTTGGGCGATCGCAGATAGCACTTTATTCGTTTTACGCTCACGAGTATCTGAGAGAACCTCGACGGTAGGGATTTTGGCAGCTACTTGTACGGGCCTTTCTGCGGTTAAGAATCCCTCGGTAGACTGTCATGAAAGCACCTTTCCCGAGACGGTCGCCGACTTCGAAACTGCAAGCAAGCTCCGTTTTTAAATCGTAGGTATGGATTTTGAGTTCATTAATGAAGTAGAGAAACTCGCGATAATTGGTCCCGTGTTTAGCCATGTACAAGTCCTAGTCGGGTGTTTACAAAAAGAATTAAGCTAGACTAGAGGTATATAGGACGACGCTGTGCACTGATGTGTTACACTAATTTAGCGAGAGCACGTATCATGTTATCAATGTTATCATGACATAGCGGATCCAAAATAATATAAATTCCAAGAGCTCCTTATAATTAATATCACTTATTCAATTCTTCGAATCACTTTATCCCATTCCCCAGACGAAACCCGACTTGTACAGTAAATCCTTAATAAATACAACTCCAAAAAATTAGTCAGACTTTGACTCGAGCACCTACCCATTATGCACCAATATCTTACCTCTTGAAAATTCCGACTAAGCCTCTTGACACAAACGTTATTTTTTTGTAGCTTGCGACTTTGTAGCTATGGAACTATAGTCAGATATAATTAATTATAATAGGGTATTGGTAAGTTGGGCAAAGACTCGCAAGTCCACTTAATAAGCAAAATGGCAGTTGAGCAAGAAAAATAAATTCAAGCGGTTGTCAGAAAAGGGGCAAGGAGAAAAAAAATTTACTTGGATGGTTTCTTTCATCACGAAACTGAGACCCAGTAGTGTCTCTGTATGTACTCGATTATATGTATTCTATGACTTTCAAATAATCTATGTTCGAGAAATTTTCAATGAGAGTATTATAACATTTATATTTATTTATTTATTTTTTTTTTTGAATATGCTAGAAATATTTAAATATGACCAATCAAGCAGCAGACATTCCAACTTTTAATTATCCGAGGACAAATAATTTTTTTATAATATTTTATGTTTAATAAACATGTTTCACGCAAATTTATTTGCCAATGCAACGTACGACGACAACAGCGTCCACTTTTTCCTGGGCAAATTCCAACTCTGCAAGGCAGAACTCTTCCTGATAGCCGAGTTTCTTCTTAAAAGCCTCGGTCTCCTTCATCTCCACCCACTCCTCAGACTCCCACATGTTCCCTCCAGGTCTCGTGAACGTCGTTATCGAACTGTAGTTCCTGCACCATCTCTCGGTCCAACCGGCATCCTCCAATATCTCTTCTGAACTTTTCGGTATCCTGTAGTACCTATATGAAGCAGAGCCGCTAAACCGCACACCCTCGAGTGCCGGGCAGCTCGCCAACACGAGCTCAAGGAACAGTGGTGATATTGCGTGGTAGTAGAGATTGAGACGCTGGAGTTTGGGCCAGCGCAACAAGGATATTGGGTTACTCTGTCCCTCTACCCAGTGTCGCTGAGCGACGTTCTCAGCCGTCAGCGAAGTGGCCTGATTACTAAGATCAAGGTGCCGCAGGCATGGCATATCGAGGGAGGTGATCAGATCAAGGAGCTCATCCGAATTCCTCGACTCCTCAGATGGTAATACAAGGTGGACGAGGCGAGGAGCGAGGGAGATAATTAAGTTGCATAGCTGCGGCGTTTGGCATTCGTTAACATGAAGCGACTCGAGGTGCTTAGGTGTGTTTATTGCTAGCTGCTCAACGATCGGGTCAATTTCCGAGGAGTTGCCGAGGATTTTGAGGGATCGGAGCTCGGGCCAGTTGAACACAGCGGCCGAGATGTCACTAATATTGGAAGTGGATCTTACTGATACACTACGAATGTTGGGACAGTTTGAAAGGGCTCGGATAAAAGAAGGTGGGTATGTGCCAGTGATAGTGATGTCCTGGAGCTGATGACGAAGGTCGTGGATCAAAATGTTGAGCTGCTCCAAAGGTTCCAAAGGCTCCAAAGGCTTTAGTTTATAGGTTCCTCCAGTTATGCGCAGTGAGGTGGTACCTGGATAGAGTTTGGATACGAAATCTCGAATGTTTGCGGCCTGCTTGGCGCTGAAGTTGCACGAGATATGGATCTCGACGGTCTTCGAGGGTGGTTGCAGCGCGTGTATGAGCCGCATGGTAATGTCGCTACGGGACCCGCGAGCCGTCTGCTCGAAGAGCTGCTTGTTGATAACAGTCATAACTGAGGTGAGGAGAGTCGTTTTCCAAACCCCGAGCTGGCGGGACTTTGTTATGGCATCGACCACATAGCCTAATTGTGTAGTACTGTAGGCACTCAAGTCCAAGGGTTGGTCTTGATTGAAGAATTCGACGGCGAAGGGCCAGGCGTAGTCGAACCAGAAGCGAGAGACCATGCTGCAGGAGAGTAGATCAAGGTGGCTGTCAGGGCCACCATTGTCTCGGACATGGGCAAGAATCTGGAGAAGGATTTCAGGGGGGATGTCGGGCATGGTATAGGTCTGCTCGTCAAAACAGATTTTTTCTGTGACTGCTAATCCTCGGCGATATCAAAACAGGAGAGAGAATGCGACCCTAGAGATTCCGATAGAGGCAAAGTCAGAGCATGATTATTTATTTAAGCAAACCCAAAATGTGGTGCCAGCGAGAATGTTTATCTATTAATTAATTGGTTTAGTTTTCGCGATTCTTCTTTACTTTGGCCTATACTGCTTTT
>RBNK01001135.1:0-17473 GCA_003990785.1 Endogone sp. FLAS-F59071 | reverse complement strand
GATTGCCAGCCCGGATTTCAGATTACTCAATTGAGTCTAGATGTCAGATTGCTCAGCACAGATTACACTCAATACAGATTTTATTCAACACAGATTGCATCAATATACAGATTATACTAAATACTGTGGCAACAAATTTGCAGGACTTCAGTCTTTCGTCATAGAACATGTGACTTCACTGAGCCTTGGCGTTACATGCTACGCATGAATATTACGCGACTCCTTGGATTGCACAGCTCTGTAGAGCCATTTTCTATCCTAACCCCTGTATTTTCAGGTATTCGAGCTTGAATCCTCCACCTCCTTTTCTTTTCTTTTATTTCTATGATAGTATTTACTCTTGTGCCTGGCAATTTGTTCTACCATTCTGTGTTATTATTCTGTATAAATAGCTTGATATTGTGACGGAACATTTTGTGACGACATCCAATTTGATCACAAGTCATGTAACTTGCAATAACGCTGAGACCTGTAGCGTTGTTGAGACCTGTAGCGTTGTTGAGACCTGTAGCGTTGTTGAGACTTATAGCGTTGTTGAGATCTGCAACCACACTATAACCTAAAATAGTATTTTGATCTGATATATATTTCACCGCCCAATTACATTATAACCTGATATATCATTTTATTATATCTTAGCCAATCAATTTGTATCTTATATTTAGCCGAACCAATCAGAAATTCAAGTAGTAACCTGGGTAGCTGCCCATATAGTACCTTGTAATTTCTTATAAATACCTCGCTCACAATCATCAATAAAATTTGGACTGCAACAAGCTAAGGAAGCTTACAACAGATAACCTGAGGGATACTGAAGCCTTACTCAAGGAGTAAGCAATTGATATAGTTTCGAGATTCTAACAAATACACTTTATTCGATCAAATTCTTGCTAGTTAACACCTATATCAACACATACCCTTCTTAAGATGCTACCGCATAAACCGCTAAGACCCCTGAAATATATTTTCTACATTTGCTCAATCCCGAGTATTTCACCATTAATATATTTTAGTCCATCACAATTGGTGCCGACTGGTAGGAAATCAATTGACATATCAACCGATTTGTTACCTATATTGCATAACCAAACTTGCCGAAACCCATAGTGGAAGACAAAAGCAAGAACAGCACTACCACCGCCATTGACTGTATTACTATAACTACCTAGAAGAAGACCTCAAGAGGACGAAGAAACCATAGCAGACAGACTACCTACCTTTTATGGATATACTAAGGAATATGTTCAAGAATTCCTAGATGATTTGGAAAGCTACTTCGCAGCTAAAGGAATGGTCAGCACCTGATGGTTGCCTATTCTGGCTGCCCAACTCAGAGGACCTGCAAGAGAAGCCTACTATGTGGCTCTAATGGATATAGCAGCCACCGGATTAGGAGGATTAATCCTCGCAGCCACAGCAGCAGTTGGAAATGTACCCACCATCGCAGCATTAGCCACCACTCATTGGGACGTTACAAGAGCCTGGTTAGAAGAAAAGTATTTCACTGAACAGAAGCGAGAATCAATCAAAGAACAGCTATTCAATATGAAGATGTCAATCAATCAGTGCCCAGAAGATTGGGTTACTACCATTGATCAGTACATGCAACTCTATGGAGAAACCAGCCCAATTGTACAAGAAATGGTATTTATGAATAGCTTACCCACAGACCTCTAGTGCCATATCAAGAGGTTTGGCCCTCAAAGAATGGAGGAGAAAGTCAGGATGGTACAGGCCTTTTGGGATACCGAAGCAGGACATTCAGCATCCCTATATGACAAATTACCACAAGATTTATACAGAAAATTCAGCACTGGAATACCCATAGTCCAAATGGTACCTGTATCAGCTGAACCACCTGAGGAGGACACTATCAAACTGACAGTCATAGCAAAAACAAGAAAAACAACTCATGAGGATGAGATGGAGAAGATTACCAAGATGTTCTCAGAGATGACAGCATACATAGCCGACCTTGAAGCCAAGGTGATCTGCCAGAACAAGCAACCGAGAGGAACCTTTGTGGCCAAAGAATGCAACAAGACCGAGATAAACTGCTTTCTCTGTGGAAGACGAGGTCACTTTGCCAAGGATTGCTGAACCAGGAGTTGGAAGAAAGGACAAGAGAGAGAGGAAGTAAAGAAGGCTGACCATGCCAATGTAGTGCAAGAAATTGAAGAAGAAGATGAAGAATTTAGCGAAGAATACCTGGAGGCCTACCCTATTGAAGCAGTCAGCTGCACTACCACTAGGAAGACTCCCTACCCAAAGAAGAAACCAACTCAAGAACCTGAAGTTGTTATTGAGAAACCTAAGAAGCCAACACAAAGACAACAACTGAATGAGGATCAATGGAACAAAGCCTTCAAACAGATAATGCAACCCGGCGAAATAGTTACTTCAACCACTAGAGACGAAGAAATAACGGATCAAGAAGAAAACAAGGAGAAGAAGCCTAAGAAAGTTAGGGAATTTGAATACGACCCATGGCGAGACATTGCCAGTCAGAAGGCAAACATTATCTTCAAACAACTCTTCCAGATTGCACCGTCAACAAAGCAGAAGGTGAAAACACAGATTACAGAAACCAAACCAACCATCCAATTCAAGGAAGTCAACACTGCTGAAGAACAAGAGAAGCGAACCTATACCTCATCCACCTATGCACAATACAACATTGGAGGATTAGCATGCTCAGTTATTATCGACACTGGAGCAGGAGTCAGCATCATTGCCAAACATTTCCTAGACTGCTTGGGATAGGATATTGATGAACCCACTACCTCTACCTTGGTTGTCACAAGTGGAAAAAGCAGCATACCTCTAGGAGTACTCTAAGAAGTACTAGTTCAGTTCGGAACAAAAATAATCCCCATCAGAATGGTCGTCACCAATGCACAATCCTACAATGCCATCTTGGGCAACAGCTGGTTGAAGAAAGCTAAAGCAAGAATTGACCTGGATGCACAAACGTTAATTTTCATCAACCATGGAAGAAAGTTCAGCATACCCTTGAATATTCAGAAAGGAGTAGTGCCAAAACTCACTCAGAGACTGGAAGATGAAAGCGATACAGATGAAGAAATAACCCTCGGACAGGCACATCTTAACATAGTGGAAGAAGAAGCAAACATAGTGATTCATAGTAAATATCGCTACCTAACACCCTTGGAGAAGAACTAGTTGATTGAATACAACATAAGGAACACTAGATGTCCATTCTGTGAGCAATACATCTATTGTGCCGAGATGATGTGCACTTGCAGTGATATGAAGTTGATACCTTACTAGGACACCTTGGAGATGCATTTGCCAACCAAGAAAAGAATCAAGAAGCCAAGATTGTTGTAGACCTGCCAAAGAATTCCACCCTTAATGATTCATGGGCTGTACAATGGAGGGAACCCTCACCCATTCGCAAATAATACTGGAGAAGTATGAGACTGTTTTTGGATGAATATCGGACATATCAGCAAAGGATGTCTCTGGAGAAACCACAACATCTACCTGCAAGGATGTTACTGGGATGAAGTCAACCCCTATGACCTCTGGGAATGTGAAAACTGGGTCAGATATCCAGATGAATCGTATGACATCAATTACTATAGGACTTGGAAGGAACATTATGATCAAGAACAGGAACAGACAATACCCGAAGAGGAAGAAGATGAAGAAATACCTGAGGAGTGGAGCAATGAAGTTTACACTACTCAGACACCTATTGAAGTCAGAGCCTTATTCTAGGAAGATAACAAAGATGATAGACCTACCCTAGTCGAAGAAAGCAACTCAGACTCGGAAGAAGAAATTATCACGCTTGAAGAAATAATTCACCCCAATGAACGTATCAGCATGCACTATTAGTGGTAGAAGGACTTGTGGCAAAACCTACCTCAGGACACAACTCACGAGCAGTGGAAGGAACCAAATATCCTCACCATTGAAGAAGTATTTATAGTTGAGGAAAAAGACACAGCAACTCGAGTCAAGAAACTGACAGAAAGCGCAATCATACCAAGGAGAAAAACTGAAGGAGCCACAGGATATGACTTATACACAGATGAAGACTACACTCTAGAACCGAAATCATCAGCCTTCGTGAAAACTGGAATTGCTATCACCCTACCACCAGGACAATGTGCATAAGTATGGGCAAGAAGTGGACTCTACTGCAACTCTGGAATAGGAGCTTTCCCTGGATTAATAGATGAAGACTATAGAGGAGAAATCGAGATTGGGCTAGTTAACCATAACCACAGCCAATTCAAGATATACCAAGGTGATCGAATTGCTCAAATGGTGATTGTCAAATACGAACAACAACCTTTGAAAGAAGTAGAAAACTTAGAAGAAATATGATGTGGAAGGAAGGGATTTGGATCAACTGGACAAGCAAATGTGATAATGGAGAGACTGGATGACCAGGAGAGCACTAAGAAGCACATCTACTCCCTCAATGAAAACCTATTACCAAATCAGAAGAAACAGTTACAAGACCTACTAAAGAAGTATGAGGATATTATTGCGATCAGTTTCAAGGACCTACTAGACCAAGCCTTCTTCATGCACTATATCGACACAGGAGATGCCAAACCGATCAAACAGGTACCCTACAGATTGCCAGCCAACTATCATGACTTTGTACGAAAGCATGTTCAAGAGCTATTAGAGTTAGGAGTAATTGTATGATCAAAGAGTCCTTGGGCATTACCTATCAGCATAGTACCAAAGAAGGATGGACAGAGAATGATTATTGATTATTGCAAATTGAACTCAGTCACCAAAAAGCATGTATACCCAATCCCACACTCGGAAGACTTACAAAACATGTTGAAAAAGGTACAAATCTATTCAACCTTGGACCTATGGGCAGAATATAATCAAATCGGAATGACACTCAAAGCACAGGAAAAATCAGCATTTGTTACACCATTTAGACAGTACAAATTCACAAGAATGTCCTTTGGACTTTGCAATGTACCTGCCACCTTCCAGGCTGCAATGAACAAGATCTTCTATGATTTGATTGGACATGGAGTGATTGTGTACATCGACAACATTAACATCTACACAGAGAACTTCGTAGAATATATGGTAATCCTGAAAGAAGTATTCGAACGACTTAGAAAACATGGATTAAGGATCAAGCCGACAAAATGCTACTTTAGACAGAAGAAAATTGAATACCTTGGATTTATAATTGATGGAGGAGAAATCCGCCCAGATTCAAAGAAGACCAAAATCATCAAGGCCTTTCCAACTCCGCAAGATAAAATGACCTTATGAGGATTCTTAGGACTGGTCCAGTTCTATAAAAGGTTTATCCCTGGTTACTCTGAAATTGCTGCACCTCTGCACATGTTGCAAAGAAAGGGAAGAGCATAGAAATGGACATCAGCCATACAAACCACCTTTAACCTGATCAAGGAAGCACTTACCCATGCATCAGTAATGGCAAGACTGGATCTCACAAAAGTATTCAAATTATATACAGATGCATCATCATTCGGACTCGGAGCAATTCTGGCACAAGATGATAAAGACGGAGAACATGTGATTGCTTATGCAGGATGAGCCACCCATGGAGCAGAACCTTCCTATGGAGCCACTCAGCTGAATGCATAGCAGTCGTTTAGGCTGTACAACACTTCTGCCACTTCCTGATTGAAAAACAGTTCACTCTGATAACAGACCACTCAGCCCTCAAATGGCTTTGGAACAAACCAAATCTGACAGGAATGTATGCAAGATGGCTAGCCATACTGCAGGAATATGACTTCACGACGCAATATAGAAAAGGATAGAATCATCAGAATGTAGACACCCTCTCATACCTACCCCAATTTATCCAAGATCAACACTTCGAACCAAAAAGAATATACCTACCCAATGGATACTGAACTCTATAATGGATATTTGGATTACCTCAGTAACTTAACCTTTACTGGGATGACGAATGAAAACGATCAATGGCTTATATGGACAACAGTACTTAACTATTTTATCAAGAACAATATACTTTACTGATGGCACAGAGGATAGACATGACTTGTAGTTCCTGAATATAAAAAGCAGATAGCACTTCAGGTCTCTCACAATCATCAGCTGGCAGGACACATGGGTGTAGACAACACATATCAATGACTATCAGAAAAATATTACTGGAAGAACATATATGAAGACATCAGAGAATATATTAGGAGATGCAACACTTGCCAGAAGAGGTGCCGAGGAAAGGAAGTCGAGACCTTACAACCAATTGTACCTAGAGAACCCTTCGAACATATTGGAATAGATATTGTTGGACCGCTACCAAGAACACTCAGAGGAAACCGATACATTGTAGTAGCAGTAGATTATCTGACTAAGTACCCCAAAGCAAGAGCCTTGCCCCTTGCAGATGCCCTTAATATTGCACCTTTTATCTATGAAGATATTATCTGCTGCCATGGAATACCTTATGAAATGACCTCCGATCAAGGGACTGAATTCGTTAATGAATTTATACAGATATTGACGCAACACTTCAGAATCCGCCAGATAAAGACTACTGCCTACCACCCTCAAGGAAATGGACTTACCGAACGGACGAATCAAACCATCAAGAACACAATTGCTAAAGTAGTATAATCATAAGGAGGAGATTGGGACTTGTACCTACCTTCCGCCTTATTTGCACTACAAACAATGAAACAAGAGACAACAAAGTTCACCCCTTTTGAGCTCACTTATGGAAGAAAAGCTCATCAGCTGGTAGACCAAGTAATGACCACTCTGGAACCCAGCCACACCCCCTGGGAAATGCAAATCGAGCATCGTGTGACAAAGGAAATTCAGGAATTACACAATGTCCAAAACAAGGTGAGAGAATTTATTGCCATTGCACAAGATCGACAAAAGAAGAATTACAATAAGGAATATAAGGAAACCGAAAGATTGAAGATCAGTAACCAAGTCTTACTATACCGAAACATAGTAGAGTCCTCATGGTCAGCAAAATTGGATCCAAAATGGGAAGGACCATACTATATCGCCAGTATAAAAGGAACTACATATCAGTTATGAAAAACGATAGGAATGATCTTACTCTATACTATCTACCGAAACCGCCTCAAGAAATATCATACCCCGATGGAACAACTTCCATGAAGTTCGAGTCAGCCTGATCGAGACCTACTGACATATAGAACCTTTGGAGGACCTTGAGGAGATAGAAGGATCAACCCTACAGAAGACCCGATCGATTGTATATAACATTCAAAGGAGGCAACATCTGGCACGAATCAATGAATGGAAGGAATACTACTGAATTGCACAACTCTGGAATAAAGAAGTTGAACATATCTGGAACTGGAAGGATAGAGAAATCTGTCAATGAGCCCTCAAAGGAGCACTTTCTACCTATGCCACAAGAATGGCTAAATGGATTTATCAACTATTTAGGCACAAGCCTAGTGCTTTGAATCACTTTCGGTACAGTACACACTAACTAAATCAACTAACACAGAATAACATGAAGGAGCTAGAAGAAGAGGTAAAACAATTACAAAGAGATTTCTCTGAGTTAGAACTATACCTTGAAGTCTAACTCGCAGAAAGGAAGGAGATGTGACGGAACATTTTGTGATAACATCCAATTTGATCATGTGAGATCACAAGTCATATAACTTGCAATAATGCTGAGACCTGTAGCGTTGTTGAGACCTGTAGCATTGTTGAGATCTATAGCATTGTTGAGACCTATAGCATTGTTGAGACCTGTAGCATTGTTGAGACTTATAGTGTTGTTGAGATCTGCAACTACACTATAATCTAAAATAGTATTTTGATCTGATATATATTTTACCACCCAATTACATTATAACCTGATATATCATTTTATTATATCTTAGCCAATCAATTTATATCTTATATTTAGCCGAACTAATCAGAAATTCAAGTAGTAACCTGGGTAGCTGCCCATATAGTATCTTGTAATTTCTTATAAATACCTCACTCACAATCATTAATAAAATTTGGACTGCAACAAGCTAAGGAAGCTTACAATAGATAACCTGAGGGATACTGAAGCCTTACTCAAGGAGTAAGCAATTGATATAGTTTCGAGATTCTAATAAATACACTTTATTCGATCAAATTCTTGCTAGTTAACACCTACATCGACACATACCCTTCTTAAGACGCTACTGTATAAACCACTAAGACCCCTGAAATATATTTTCTGCATTTGCTCAATCCCGAGTATTTTGCTGTTAATATATTTTAGTCTGTCACAATATTTTACTTCAATAAAAAGATTGTTGTCATCTTCTCATCAATCATATATGTGAATAGCTCTAAAACAACATAGATCAGCACTGTTAGTGAGGGGGGGGTTCCTCAGAACCACCTGTGAGGAAGCATCTGATGATACTAATCTGTATTGGACTTAAGAATCTCTGAGTACATTGCAAGGTTTCTAAGATATCAAAAGTACTTTGTTTCTTTATAAGGTTGTTAATTTCTAGACTCTTGAAGCCTTAGTGCTTTTTCTTGAAGGATGTAAAGGGGATGAGATCTTAAGCTCTCAAAAGGTCTTTGAGTATATATAGCTTTAGAAGTGAAGTTTATTGAAAAAAGAATTGAGAGATATTTATACAAAAATTCTCAAGGTGCTATATGGGTAGCTACCTAGGTTACTACTTGGAATATTGATTACTAATTTAGAAGTTGAATAATATGTTAATGAAGTCTATAGTATAGGTGTTGGTGGTACTTATGATATCAGTAGTACCTTCAATGTCAGCAGTGTCTTTAATGTTGGTGGTACCTTCAATGTTGGCAGTGCTATTGATGTCAGCAGTACCTTTGATGTTGGCAGTGCCTTTGATGTCAGTGATGCCTATTTCTTCTTCTGTATTTGATCCTGATAAGGAAGTGTTGGTTTCTTCTTCCAGACAGTTGTTATCTATTGAGTAATTTTCTAAGAGGTAGAGTAATAAGGTTTCTTCCTCTTCATTTCATAAGTGTTCCTATTGACACAGACTTAGACTGCAAAGGTGTTTCAATGCAGAAGACCAATATTGGAATATCTTAAAGGTTCTTTTAGCTATATACCTTTCTTAATAATTTAATCCTAGAATTTCAGCAGATTTTTATTCTGTTATTTCTTAATAGTTCTCTTGCTTTAACTGTAAGGTATATTCCATTTGATAGTAACTTCTAAATTGTCCAGCAGTGTTGTGAAATTGGTAGATGCTAATATTTCTTTTTTGCAAGTTCTACTATATCGATAGTATCCTCTTGGGTTACTTTAGTATATAGTTATAGTAGTTTATTATATTAGTTGATACGTAACTGTATTCTCCACTATATTCTTGATCTATTTATAGTTTAGTCAGAGTAGAGTTGATCTTCTTATAGTATTTCTTTGCTGCAGCTGGGTGGGATAAGGTTCTTAAGTCCTCTAGTTTTGGTGGCTTATAGCAGGTATAGTTTATCTTTTTTCTATTAATTGTTTTCTCTATTATATATCACTCTTACAACTCTTCCCTTCTTGGAAAAATAGTATCTATGCTATTTCTATAGGGACTTGTAATACTTTCTGAGTGCTTCATCTGCATTTATCAGATTGCTAAGCAGTTCCTATATCACATCATATAAGGGTATCCTTTCTACTTGATTAGATATTGTAGTGTTAATCTGTTGCCTTATTTGGTGATCTACTAATCCAAGATTTCTTCTACTTCGAATTCTTCTATGTTATTGACCAAAATTGGTACAGGGGGTATAACTTGTTGATCTAGGAATAGATTATCATTGTTCAGTATAACATTTTAGTAAGAATATGTGAAATACAGGGTATATTTTCATTGTTGCTGATAACTCTAATTTGTAAGCAACAGGTAATACTTTTGTAATAATCTTAAATAGTCTAAGAAACTTATTCTGAAGTTTCTTTGAAGATTGATTAGATAATTGTTATAATGTAATGTA
This sequence comes from Endogone sp. FLAS-F59071, assembly GCA_003990785.1. Taxonomy (NCBI): domain Eukaryota; kingdom Fungi; phylum Mucoromycota; class Endogonomycetes; order Endogonales; family Endogonaceae; genus Endogone; species Endogone sp. FLAS-F59071. Next base: position 7,498 of record RBNK01001135.1, on the reverse strand, counting down.
TCTTAAGAACAACAAGATCATTTCATTTATATCAAATGATTCTTCACATCTTTTTTTATTTATATATTTCATTTGTTATAGTTGTGCTTTATAAATTACATCCTGTACTCTGGTCAGCAAGTTAGTTATTTGTGTTATAAAGTTATCTACAGCTTGTACTATCAATTCTACTCTTTCTAGTAAAAGAGTTGCTAGTATTAGTAAGTGGTAGCTATAGTTCAGAAAAAATAGTGATAGTTTTATTGACTTTTGCTAAGCATTATTATATGCAAATTTAGCAGTAGTTAAGTGTTTATCTCAGTCATTCTGTTGATAGTTGATATAGGTTCTAAGTATTTATTCCAATATCTAATTTATTTATTCTATTTGTCTATTAGTTTGTAGATGAAATGCAGTTAATAATGCTATTTTGTCCCAAGTGTTTTAAATAGCGATTGCTAAAAATTGCTAGTGAATTTTGGATCTTAGTCATAGATAATAATTCTTGGTAGTCCATATTTAAAAAATATTGTTGAAAAATATTTTTACTATATCAGGTGCAGTGTCAGTTATTTTACTTGCAACAAAGTGAGTTTGTTTGCTGAGTTGATTGATAAAAACAGTTATTGCATCTTTTCTAGATTTTGTTTTTGGTAGTTGGACAATAAAGTTTATACTAATTTATTCTCATTTTTCAGCAGGTATAGGTAATGGTTATAACAATCCAACAGGTGATTGTCTTAGTGTCTTGTTACATTGATAGGTATCATAGGAAGCTATAAAACTTTTAGTACTTGTAAACATCTTTAGCTAGTAAAAGTTCTTGGTAAGTACTTCATAAGTTTTGTTTAATCCAAAGTGTCCTACTAAGAGTATATTATAATGTTCTTATAGAATCTTGATATAGAGACTCAGTGATATAAAGAGTTGGTCTTCATGATAAAGGTTGTTATTTTGGATCTTAAATTTATTTATAATATCTAGATTGGTATTAAGTCCCTTGATAATTTTTTGTATTTCTTTATCTGCTTAAACTTTTTCTTGAATTTTCTGCATCCAATTATTTGTAATTTCAATGATGGTCTTGATTTGTTCTTTCTCCTGTTGTTGTCGAGATAATGCATCTACTACAATATTGAGTTTTCCAGGTTTGTAGATTATTTTGAAGTAATAGTTATTAAGGTAGTCTATCTATCATGCTTGTCAAGTAGAGAGAGTTAGCTGTTTATTCAGGTATTTAAGCAATTTATAATTGGTATAGATCAAGAATTTGTTGCCTATTAGATAGTATCTCTATGCTTAAGTTGTATTAATTATTGTGAGTAGTTCTTTTTCATGAACAGGGTAATTTCTTTTTGCAGAGGATATCTTTCTTGATCGATAGGTAATAGGTTGATCTTCCTATGAGAGTATAGTTCTAATTGCATAATCTGAAGCATCATTTATTACTATAAATTGTAGGTTCTGATTGGGGCTTTGAAGAACAGGTGCAGTTGTTAACTTTTTTTTTAAGGTTACAAAGGCAATATCATAATGTTCATTCTATTCTTGATTAACATTTGTACCTATAACTGTTAGATCATGTAGATATGCTATAATTTCTATATAATTCTTGATAAACCTTTGATAGTATTCTGCTAGTCCTAGAAAGGATTGTATTTCTTTGATTATTATTGATCTCTCCCAGTTCCTAATTATCTCGATTTTTGTAGAGTTGACTAAAATTCCTTGTTCATTGATTTAGTATCCAAGATATGCAACTTCTTTTTATAAAAAGTTATACTTGCTAAGTTTGGTATATAGCTGATGTTTTCTCAATATTTCTAATACTTAGTGGAGATGTTGTAAGTGTTCTTCTTTTGTCTTGCTGTAGATTAGTATATCATCGATGTAGATAACTATAAATTTATCAAGTAGCAGTCTAAATATATCATTCATCAGCTCTTGGAATGTTACAAGTATATTTGTTAATCCAAAAGATATAACTTTCTATTCATAATAGACAGCATCTATATGGTACTATTCCTTGTACTATTTTTAGATACTATTATTTATTCTTGGTGAGTGTAAGTTTCTTTTTATTTATTGTTCCAAATCCTCCTATAGTATATTTAGTTTTCGGAAGTTATTCTATAACTTTAGCTGTTACTGAATTGTTGTGAGAATAAGACTCTGAGATTGGCAAAATATAGAAGATTAAAGGGCTCAATCATGAACCAGTAGCTAGGCTAAGTTCCATATTAGTAGAGGATCAAAGAGTGTATAAGGTAAGATGTAGAGGAATAATACTCAAAATTCAAAGGGTTATATGTATCTTATGAGGCGCAAAGGGTGGTAAGTCCTTGGATGTATATCAACAATCAAGTTAATCTGTTAATGTCCAAAAGCAATGTATCTCAATATATCTCAGCTTGAAAATCACTAAGCAAATACTTTCTTCACCAGTTTTGTTCAGGTCTTAGACTTTGTATTTGGGCTTAAGCTTAGGTAAAGATTTATTAAATAAAAATAAAGAGGGTATTTATACAAAACTTGAGGGATAGTACTGAATATAATAATAATATATCAGAAATTGCTAAGGAATTGTAGATCAAGATCTTTATAGACAAATTGGGTTGTGATTTCCAAAATTGAGATAAAATTGCTAATTTTAGAGTGGTAGTTGTTGACAGTCTGATAGTCAGTGACAGCCAGTATCAGATTGGGATCATTCTTATAGTCAGTGTAATTACTAATTTCGTGAGAGTCAGAAGACATAGTGGTCTGAATCATTTGTGGCACAGCAACATCCTTGAGGCTTTCAGAAACTTCATTACTTTTAGGGGCTAGAGATATATTATTGAGAACTTGGAGGACATTATCATTGAATTCAGGGGCTTCAAATGTATTGTCGGGGACTACAGCATTAACATCAAGGGCTATAGCTTCCAGGTTAATAGGATTGTCATTGGGTTCAAATACCTTGAAATTGTTAAATACATAGTCTTTATCAGTATTATCTTCTGAAGACAATGGTTCCTCATTTTGGTTATAAACTGCTAGTTCTAGGTTGAATTCCTCTAAAAGGATGTCAAAAACATCCAAGCACTAACTGATCTTCATTTTGCTCCAGTGCTTAAAGCTTAGTTTTCCCAAATGCAGTACTACTATTGGCTTATACTTGAAGACTTGATATGTTCTTAATCCAAGTCTCTTTTCATTCTTGTTGAGACCGAGGTCTAATAGTTTTGGGGCATCTATAGTTGTGTTTAATACATATCCTAATTGGTAGTAGGACTTGAAGTAGAATACATTCTATACTCTTTTAAAGTGTTCTATATTGTTATATATAATATTCACTATGTCCAAGAGATCTTCAGTATAATCAACCTTGATGGGGGCCCATGGTTCTATGTCTCAATGTAGGAGTGCTTGCCGAATCATGTTGGTTATGTCAGATATGTCCAAGGGAAGTGGTTGAGTCCTTCTTGTATTGTTCTCCCTAGTGTATAGTCCTGGTCTCTCATTAGTGGAATTCCTTGTAGGTGATATTGTCTTGATGTAGGATATTCGATAATAGTTACTGAGGTTAAAATATATGTCTCCTCTCATTACTCCCCTATTTATAAGTATCATCTTCTGATAGTGAATAAATTATTTTATTGATAATATCATTTAACTTTCTGGCAATGAATCAAGGTAGGCTGAATTGTTCCATTTGAGTTCCAGATCCAGATCGAGGTTTCCTTCATATCTTGAATATAGTAAGGTCCTTCCCATTTGGGTTTGAGCTTTGCTGATCAGTTTGATTCTACTATGTTTTGGTAGATTAAAACTTCATCTCTGATGTTTAAGATTTCAACAAGGGGGGTTCTTATACTTCTGTCGATCTTGTACTCTTTGAATAAACTTCTGTACCTTATTCCTAACTCTTTTTAGTTATTCCATGTTATATGTTATTAAACTCCAAATTCATTCTTCATGAGATTCTCACATGTTGGTGATAGGTACTCCCCTATTTGGCAATCTCTCATAGACTAGTTCGAAAGGGCTAAAGGTTATAGTCTTTTGCAGTACACATCTGATTGTAAATAGTGCTGATAGTAACCAAAAATCCCAGTCTTTGTACTTCATAGTTATTTTTGAGAGAGTATTCTTAATGGTCTAGTTCATTCACTCAGTGAGTCCATTTCCTTGAGGGTGGTATGCAGTCATCCTGATATGCTGAATTCAGTATGTCTGGTTAAGTTCCTTGACTAAATTATTGTAAAATTCTAATCCTCGGTCTGATGTAATTTGTTGCAGTATTTCAAGCTGGTAGATAATTCTTTTGTGAATAAATTTGGATATAGTATGTATATCTGATGTTTCCAAGGATTCTGCTTTAGGCCATTTGGTAAGTCAATCTATCACAATGATAATGTATTTTTTTCCAGTAAGGGTCCTTGGTAAGAGTTCTATTATGTCAATTCTGATATGTTCAAAAGGAGCATTCGAGGTAGTGCTTGGCTGCCAGGGTACAAAGTCCTTATTTGTCTTCTATTTTTGGCAAATGTCACAAGTCTTGATATGATGTTGTATGTCTTTCCACATTTGTAGCCATCAATAAATTTTTACTATTTGCTGATAGATACATTCGGTTCCTTAGTATCTTGATAGATAATGATCATGTGCTACTGATAAAATATTCTTCACACAGTATGTCAGGATAACTATATATTGATACTCCTTATTAGTTTGCGATATTTTATAAAGTTCTTCATTTCAATATTCAAAGTTTTGTTAACTCCTTAATATAAGTCTCTTTCTTCCTTCATCAGCTGTTAGTAGTATCTTTCCATCTCCTAAATATATTACTAACTGGTAGTAGATTTCTCTGTTTATTGAAAGTGCACAGTCTTTTCTTTGGGTAACGTCTCCCTTCTTAGTAGTCTTGATAAGGTATCAGTATGCTGATACTTCTTTCCAGGTTTGTGCTGAATGTTGAAGTCATACTTCTGTAGTCTCATGATCCATTGTATGTAAATTCCAGTTAGTTGAACTTTATTGAACAGCCATTTGAGTATGGTATGATCAGTAACTAGGGTGAACTTCTGATCTATAAGGTAATAGCAAAAGTACTTGATTGCCCATGTAGCTGCCAAACATTCTAACTTGGTTGCTTCATAGTTGGCTTGTACAAGATTGGTTCCTTTGCTGGCATAGGCAATTACTTGTTCATTGCCTTGATTATCAAATTGTATGAGTATTGCTCCAAGTTCTCTTGCTGATCTGTCGATATGTAAGGTGAATGGTTTTTCCCAGTTTGGTCTCTTAAGTACTGGTATAGTTACTAGTGCTTCCTTCAGCTGTTTTATTGCTAACTGTTAAGAATTTCCGAACTCGAATACCATTTCTTTCTTAAGTAGCTCATGTAAGGGTCTTGCAGTTATAGAAAAGTCTTTAATGAACTTTTGGTAGAATAATGCTAGTCCTAAAAAGGCTCATACTTCAGATACATTAGTTGGGGTCAGGTAGGTTCAAATCTCCTTGGTTTTGTCAGGATTGGTTCTGAGTCCATCTGTGATTATGATGAATCCTAAGTACTTTATTTCCATTACTCCAATTATGCATTTCTTGGCTTTGAGCTGAAATCCGTTATTGCGAAGTCGGCTGAAGACTTTTATGATTCCTTGAAGATGGCTTAGCCAATCAGGTGAGTAGAGCTGAATGTTATCAATGTATACCATTGCATTCTTGCCGATCATATCTTTGAAGACATCTATCATTACTGCTTGAAAAGTTGCTAGTGTATTATATAATCTAAATAGCATGCATGTATACTGATAGTGTCCGTCCGGTGTCATAAAGGCTGCTCGTTCACTTGCTTTAGGGGTCAAAGTAATCTAGTAATATTCAGTGTACAAGTCAAAGCTTGAAAAATACATTAGTTCTTATTCAATAAGGTCTAACAGGTCATCAATCCTTGGTATTGGAAATGCATTCTTCTTAGTGATGGCATTGAGCATTCAGAAGTCTACACACATTCTTAGTGCTACTTTTTTAGTTCTGGTTTTGTCATTATTGATAATGATCTCTTTCTTTAGTGCAATGACAATAGGAAATCCCTAAGGGCTGTTTGATTTGACTATGACTCCATCTTGTTCCAGGCATGTGATTTCTTCTGTTATCCATCTTCGGTAACTCAGATTCAGTCAGTAAGTAGCTTTCTTGATTGGTTTGTGATTATCTATTTCAATTTGGTACTGATACTTCATGTTGGCTCCTGCAGTGTTCTCTAGGCTAGTTATAAAGATATCTTAGTTTAACAAAATAATTGCTTTATCTCCTGTTTCTGATCTTTATCTAATTTTTTACTAATCTTGACAGCTAGTTGGTCATTCTGTCCTTCCTCTTTTCTGTTGGCTGATATGCTTTTGTGGTATACAACAGCTACATTGATTCCAGTAGAACCAAATCCTTCTTCTCCTTTGGCAGTTATTCTTGTAAGGTTTGGATGTTTTTCCTTAAGGGTTACAGTAGTGTATGGTAGAATAATCATTTATACAACTTAGTCTCCTTTTTCTAATTCTATTGGGGTGGTACAGTTTCAGTTGATAACAATTACTTGGATAGTGCCTGTGTAATCTTGATGAATTACTCCTGCATCAGTTATAAGTTCTGCTTTAGCTAAAGAGCTTCATAGCTTTACTATTTCAAAATGTTCTTCTGGTATATTCAGTGCAAATCTGGTGACAATGATAGTACTTTCTTCCAGTGGTAATGAGATACTGTTAAAATTTGATCTTCGAATATGTGTGTTTTGGAGTAAAAGAGCGCACTGGCTAATGAAGCCAATATGTGTGTATTTATTAATGCTAAATTATGATTGGTCGATACAAACAAAGATCGTCTCAGCCACAATTGAGTGACGTATGATCGATCGTTGATGCATCGATCATTGATAGAAGAGATATAATAAGCTAATAATTACAACACTCCCCCTGCTTGATATATCTCGATAAAAAATAAATAAAAATAAAAGAATAAAAGTAAAGTGTTCAACTGTACATCACAAATGTCATCCATGAAGTACATTTACTACAAATAATTATATATAAAATACTACTTGAGTGATAAGAATAATGTGATAAAGAACATAAAAAATGTTAGTTACGTAAGCCCATTTTTGCAATCAATGTTTCAAGTCTTGGTCGCGCAAGTGGCTTGGTTAATGCATCGGCAATCATTTCATCTGTTGCCATGTAAATGATATCTATCACCTTTGATTCAACTTTCTCTCGAATAAAGTGGTGCTGAATATCAATATGCTTTGATCGAGCGTGATTGATTGGATTTTTGGCGAGGGCAATTGCTGATTGGTTGTCTTCAAATAAGGTTGTTGCACAATTCGCCAAATATCCTAGCTTATCCAATAGGGTGCGTAGCCAAATGGCTTCCTTTGTCGCATGAGCTAATGCCATATATTCTGCCTCAGTTGTTGATAGGGCAACAGTTGCTTGGCGTTTGCTTGACCAGCTGATGGCTCCTCCTGATAGGT
>RBNK01001134.1:0-17474 GCA_003990785.1 Endogone sp. FLAS-F59071 | reverse complement strand
AAAAAAAAAAAAAAAAAAAAAAAAAAAAAAAAGAAATTGAAATGAAAAGAAAAAAAAAAAGAAAGAAAAATGAAACCTTGACAGGGATTCGTTTTTTTTTAAAAAAAAAAAAAGGAGTCGGCATGTAATCATAGGAAAGGCCTGAATGTATGGGTATCGTTTATCGTGGACATATTTCTTACAGTTGTTTGTATTTTAGGATTACTCGGTCGATACGCTCTCACCTACACAACTGCAAATGCTCGAGGATCTACGCGACTTTGGCATTGTATATCAGCGGAAGGTACGTTGCTAGTAACTCTACACATTACCTTAACAAACCGTACTGATGCCAGTCATCATACTATCTTTTATGTCTCTAACCAATATCCTTGGTTGTATTGTTTTCATACATGGCCAACAGAAAGGTTCGCGACGCTACTATCCTACCCGTCTCGCTACGACTCTCACCTCTGGCACCACCGCACTTACGGTATCAGGCTCCGACTCCTCCATCGGTGCGGGGAGTAAGCGCCGGCGTGGGTCTGTCGTGGGTCCTGGGGCGGACGATCAAGAAAACGAGACGGGATTTGTTATTTTAGAGACCAACTACAGGCTTTACGCTTATACGGGTATATTACTGATTTTATATTATGGGAAGGGGGGAGCCAGGGTGATCGGTATCCAATATGCATTCTTACAACTTGTCTTTTTTTTTTTTTTTTTTTTTTTTTTTTTTTTTTTTTTTTTTTTTTTTTTTTTTTTTTTTTTTTTTTTTTTTTTTGTATTTCAATTATCCTTACATTCATATTGTCTCATCTTGATTTCAGACTCCCCACTTCAGATCGCCGTCTTGAACCTCTTCGTTCATCTCAAAGCACGGTTTGTAAACATGGTCTCTGGTGTAATAACGCGCGATAGCGTGCGTAAGGCGTTGACCAATGGTATCACAGCAGATCAGGTAATTCTCTATATTGATCAATGGTACTAAATGTGGAAATTCTAATAACCTGCTTTTACTTTTGCTAACGCCTTGCATCTCGGTATACAACAGATAATATCGTACTTGCAGACGCATGCCCACCCACAAATGAGAAAAAAGGCATGAGCTTGTGTTGAATGAAAGGATGAGCGAGATATATTATATTTCTCTCTAATTTTTTCCGGTTGCCGAATTTTGATAGATTCCATTGCTACCGTTGACAGTCGTGGATCAGATCCGGTTGTGGGAGATGGAACGGAACCGATTGAAGCATGTACAAGGTGAGAATAAAAGGGAATACATTAATGTCGAGAGCGTGGTCATTTCAATTATTTCTTGAAATCCTTTCGAAGCTCTTTAATGAAACATTTATATTTTGGGTATTTGGTAACTAACGCTCCAATTTATTATCTTTCGACATTAGGATCCCTGTACGAAGGTTTCGCAATGCAAGCTGACTTTGATGCGACGCAGAAATACGCAGCCGATATCGGGGCGCTGGTGTGGCATAACAAGAAGGCCCGCATGCTTTTTGTCACAGCAGCGTATGTTTCCACCTATAAATAATGTGTAGCTCAAGTGTGTATTATTAATAAACACTTTTTCATATATGACAAGTCTAATGCTCATCCTCTTCTCTCACTTTTTGAATCGATTTAGAGACAAAGATAAAGTCAGTGCCTACGTCAAGAAGTTACTCGCTCGGTTAAAGTCGTAGGCATTCAACGAGTCAGAATCGAGCGTTTTAGAGAGCGATTTTGCCGAGCTTATAAATCATATATAATTATAAATCAACGGATTTTGCAATTGAAGAATCGCTTTACTTCGATCTGCTTCCTTTTGAATTATTCTGTCGTCATTTTTCTATCACTCTTGTGTTTTTTTCAGCTATTTATGTAGCCTGGGCCGATATTTGTACCAACTCAACTGACCCCTAGAAAAAAGGGCGTGCAGGAAAAAAAAAAATCGTTGGCTTATGAGTAGGAAAGGTGCGTTGTAGAAAGGAGAACGATTAGGATGTGAGCTAGTGTGTAAGTAAAGAAAAAGAGGGTCTAGCTCCTATTGAATCTGATTCTTGATTTTCTTTGCAATTGTGTATAGTCTTAATTTACTAACTGGTATTTGATGCACTCAAGACACTATACAATTGAGATCTGAATGCCGCGTCATATACTTCTGTTCAAAGAGGCAAATAGTAGATAGCATTTCCCTTGCAGTTTCAAACTGTAAAATAGTTTGATTAAACTTGGCTACTGGAAACGCGTAACGTCACCAGTCACATAGATACCCAGCTCGACGGATCGGAGGCGTGGGGTTATAGTAATTTGTAAAGGAAAGGGAAAAGGAATGCAAATAGAAATTCTGGTTAACACCAATGCAAACAAATATTGAATATTGAGATTGCTTAGGTAATATTCTTGAGATAAAAATAAAATAAAATAAAATAAAATTCATTCACTTCCTCTTGAAGGGAAGCTCGGGAGATGGAATGGCGGACATGGCGTTGTCTGTCTCAGCTAGCGTTCTTGAGTCAAGGAATATATACTCTCTGAATCTTGGTTCTCAGAAGCGAAAGGAGGAGACCGAGAGGACTGGGTTATTGGAGAATGGGTTTGCTTTTGAAATCAGACATGGCCAGAATGTTGAGGTCTGCGCCTTCCAGGGAAGAAGATAACGAGGACCTATTAACAATGATGATTAAAGGAGATGGAATTGGGAAAATAGAGTGGTTGAGCGATCAGGAATTAAGAGTAAGTTTACCGGAATTGCACTTGCATGAAGAGCTGAACACTAATAATTTTATTTATTTATTATTATTATTATTATTATTCAGTATTTTTTTATTGCTGGTCACGAAACTACTGCCAACCTTTCTGCGGCCATTTACTTACTTCTCTGTAAATAAAGTGCTTATCTGCATGTCCAAATCTAATTAATCTGTCAATTGCCTTTATCAAATTGCACGACACGTAGGCTATTCAGGACAAAGCTCGTGAAGAGGCTATCACTTTTCTAGGTGACGCTCCCGAAGATATCTTACCAACCATCGAGGAAACCAAAAAGTTCAAGTATATTAACCAGATCACGGAAGAAGTATGGAAATTGTTGTTTTTGCCTTCCTGTTTGAATTATTATTAGTAAGATTGATTGTTTTCCTCTTTCCCCTTAAAAAAAAAAAAAAAAAAAAACATTCACGATAGTCGATGGGTATTCCCTCCATCATCCGTGGCGACCCCGCGCAAGATAACCACAGACTTTTATCTGGGGCCGCATCACATCCCTAAGGGAAGTTTTGTGAACATGGATATCTATGCCTTGCACCGTGATCCTGTCAACTGAACAGATCCCGATCGTTTCGATCCCGCACGGTTCGCCGAAGGCGACGAAAATGAGGCCAAGGCTGACCACGTGAGTAGTGCGAGTTACTCCTGGATCCTGCCAGGCAGTGCATTGGGATGAACTTTAGCTATGCAGAACTGTCTATGCTCCGTGAGCTTATCTTTTTTTAACTAGGCTGTTTTGCTCCAACGTGTGGCGTTGCTCGTTATTTACATTCATTTCTATTTCCTTTCATCAGTCCGCAAATACGAATGGTCTCTCCCTACGGATTCCATCCACAAATCTCAAACCCGACACCGCGGGCATGTCAGAAATTTCCAAATATTGTCGGTAGAACTCTTTACTCCGCGGTGGCTTACAGACGCTTGAATGAATGAATATGCTCGTCCAGTGCACGCCTCCAACTCTCGAACCAAAAACGAATATAGAATGCAAATAAAATAATGTTTGACGCTTGATTTACAACTTGAATAAATTCCTAGTGAAACCCGCTCAAATGGAAATGCAAAACCGCAAAAGGAAACCTTTCCGGAATATCTCGTTTGGGCTGTTGTAGAACATTTCTGTTTTTAAGCTATAATGTCACGACATACACCATGTGCATGTGCACCATGCATATTCTTGGACTTCCACAATCTATTAAAAGATAATATACATATCAAACACCATGACCGACTCAGGTGATTGTCCTTCAAAAATAGCGAGATAGAAAATCTGTCAACGTTTGCGAATCGGTTCTCAATGAGGCATTTTACCCATCTTTCCAAAGCACTGCGCAAAAAATTTATTGTATTTTGAATTGCGGTAAGGACACTTTTGTTGCCAGCTGATCACGAACTGCTGATATGTATATATAACCGCCATTTGTTTAAATATCATCGAAACAACGCACCAGGTCTTCAAAATGTCACATCCCAGGCAGCCAGCAGACAGCAGGAATGACCCGTTGCAGCCAACAGATGGCAATAATAACCCATTGCCGCCAACAAACGGCAGGAATGATCTCTTGCAACCGATAGACGATAGGAATAACCCCTTGCAATTGACCGATGGCAGTGTTAACCCATTGCTGCCAACAAACGACAGCAAAAACTCATTGCAACCGATAGATGATAGTAAAAATCTCTTGAAACCAACAGACGATAGGAATAACCCCTTACAACCAACAGATAGCGGGAATAACCCATTGGAGCCGACAGACGACAGGAATAACCCATTGCAACCAACAGACGACAGGAATAACCACTTGCTGTCAATAGACGATAGGAGTAATCCATTGGAGCCGACCGACGACAGGAATAACCCATTGCAACCGACAAACGACGATAACTTGCTACCAATAGACGATAGGAATAATCCCTTGCAGCCAACAGACGGTATTAGTGGTTCGGAAGAACCAAAGCCAAAACATCTCTTCAATTGTTGTATATGTCTTGCAGATACACCAATAGATGAGGGGCTGACCTGCCCTCACGAGCACTTCATCTGTGATCTCTGCCTGAGAAGTTACTTTGAAACACGAATCAACATCCGTAACATCCATACCCACCAGCTTCGGCTCCCGTGTCCCGTCCCCGAATGTGAAGCTCCCTCCTTTGCACCTATTCGGATTATTGCTACTCACCTTCCCCCGGCCACGTTTGGCATTATCCTCGACGACTTGGATAAAATATTAGAAGCGCTCACTCTAGATAATACCAGACGACCTGTGAACGAGCAGGAGGAACCTCGATCTTCCGCCCAGAGTGACATTAACCACCGACGACCAGCGAACGAGCAAGAAGCGGCACCCCAATTTTCCGTCCAGAGCGAGATTGACAGCCAACGAATGTATATCATTGATAATATTATAACTCTTAAGCATTCCATTTGTGGAACGGCTTTCGTCGATTTTACCGGGTGCTGCGCTGTTGAATGCAACATTTGTCCTCCCGGCAGCAATGCGTTCTGTGCAATTTGCCTCGCTCTTTGCGGTGCTGATGCCCACGCACATGTCGCTTCTCAACATGGGAACGTTTTTATGGAAGATCAGGAGTGGCGAACACAACACAACCTTCGGCGACAAGGCCAACTAATTAAATATTTCGGTGACCTGGGTGCGAATTGCGACCGTGGAGCCCTGCTAGAGGCCCTCCGTGGGGATCTAGCTGATCTCGGCATGAATGTTGAAGAACTCCAGGCTCTTCTCCCAGGCGTGAATGGTGGTGTTGTCAAGGAACCTCTTCCAATGGGGGAATTACAGCAGGTATTGGTCGAACAGAATCCTCAGATGAATCCTGTGGTGCCGGTGGTACCGGTGGTGCCGGTGGTGCGAAGACAGACGCGTTGGATATGCCACGCTGTTTTATTGCTTGTGATCACCGTGTGGATTGTACTAGTAGTTGTCATTCCGTTGATGAGCTAGTTTAGTATTTTATTTGGATGTCTCAAATATCGAACATTGTTTATTATCATTTTCATTTATATATAATTATATATATATAAAAGGAGAACCTCTTGACGTTGCCATTTCTTTGGGTAATGGTGGGTGTAATTTGTTTGTAGAATTGGAGGGTATTACGAATGCCCCCCATTTTTTTTTTTTTTTTTTTCGTCCTTAAATATTTTGGCATTTCGGTATTTTGTGGCTCGTTCTTTCTTTCGCTCTGTTGGTTTAGTCAACTGGCTGGCACCATTACTCTCAACTGCCTCGTCTTCCCGACAATAATGTTTTTCAAGTCGAAATTGAAATGAAGATTGGCCAACTCAAGAGGGCCATTGACCTAAAGAAGCCTATTACTTTTGCCAGTATCGAACCCGACCAGCTGGTGATATAACCAAGTCGCTTTCTTGGGGCAAATGACACCGATGACACCTTAAAAGTTCTGCGAGAGGGTGGTGATCTCGACGTTAACATCGATAACCTAGCCAGCAAAATGCTATTATCTTGGCAAAGTCTTCCCCGACGAAATTGTTGACGATCGCCTTCATATCCTTATTCCGGTATATAATCTCAATTGCACTACTTTTACTTCACACTATTCATTCGTCCCTCCTAATAAGATTTTATTGTCATGGGAACACTTTCGCTTTCATATTTTGGAGAAGCTCGAAAAAAATAGTGAGAAAACGACTTTACTCTATTGAACCGCATAACCTTTTATTCGTATTTTGGTTCATTTTTGTTTAATTAATGTTTAGTTTTGATTTCCTCAACTTCGCTAGTTTCGAAATCTTTTTTTTTTTTTTTTCAATCCGTTCTGATGATCCAAATGAAGACGCCACGGCCGACTCACACAACGCAAAACGCCACTACCAAACGCATACCCATAGTGTTATTCTGGGACAGACAATGTTAAATCAACCAAATCCTTTGGTTCGGAATTGCTGCCAAGTTTGCATGCCACATTTTGTAATCCAGAATTTCCGAGTTCGTTGGCGCAATAGAACTCTCCTTCAAGGTGTGCCCAATGTGACAACATAAGAAATAAATACCCTTGGAGTAGCAAGCACGCTTTCATTAAAGTATTTGTTCCAGAAATGAATTCCCTAACAAGATCAGTCATTCTTCGATCTACGTCCTTCGCCGTCGCTGCTCGCCGTCGTCAGCTGCCTCTCCGATCGGATCTGTATCACTTCTCTAATACCAACGCGCTCGGTATGGGTCTCGGGTTTGCCGCCCCGTTCCTTATGTGTCAGTTCCAATGGTGGAAGCAGAGACAAACTCAATAAGCGACGTTGAAGAAGCGAGATGGCCAACTCTGCATTTTGCAAAACATGATTTCTATTAGACGCGAGCACATTTATTTAGATGATAGACATTTCTATTATACTCTTCTAAATTAATTCCCAATATTCCTTACGCGAACTTATTATTTGCAAATTTGAAACCAACATAGTGTTAATAAAATAGTTGACAACGGCACAAGTTCAAATACATAACATATCTAGGTGGTGGAATCAGGGCCACGCCCCGCAGCAACATTCAGTGATTCTAAAGAAGCGCGAACAATTCTAGTCGAAGTCGAGTCAAACGAACAAGCCGCATCTTTTTTAGCTTGGGCTTTTCGAGACATACTCGTAATATCACCTCTTTGAGGATTTCTTTTTCTATTGGAGTAGGGACGAATAGAATAAATAAGTAACACACCTATTGTGTCAGTGAAATTGTTAGAAATCGGATATCTTACCGAGTATGTCCGCACAGGAATATGTGATTTGAGACCACCCAGAACCCCCGCAGCCTGATTTGTAAAGTCGGCAGTTAGCACAGCTAGCATAAAAAACACAATAAACATAAATGTCACATAGGTGGCGACCAGCAGCTCACATCGTCGTATTTTGATTCTTCGAAAGCAGGTTCCTAGAAAGATGCAAATAACTTTATCAGAACCGATTCCAATCAGTTATACCTTATTCGAGGCTGCTCACGTCTTACATACCGTCCGACGGCCCCTGGTGCGGAGCTTTGTGGTAGAGGATGATGGTAGGACCGAGGAAGATGCGCCAGGCGAGATCAACATAGTCATTGAGTTTTTCTTGGAAGACGGTGTGTCAGGGGCTGAGGGCAGCGCGCGGGAGGCCACCTGGGCTGATGTGGAAGAAGCAGACGACAGCGCCGAGGTTTTCTTGGTCGAGTGCTTACTCCCTAACAAGACTGTATTAATGTCGTGAGAATTATTCTGCAACGCCGCAAAAAGATGAGTGAATGTCGTGTGATATCTCAAATCAAACCATAATAACCCATACCCAAACCCAATTATATAAGAAACACACCTTTTTCCTTCTACAAAGAAAATGTTTGGATAAGAGGGGATATAGCGGAGTAGGTAAATACAACAAATTTCTTGGAGAATTATTCGACTAAATGATACCGCCCGGCAAGTAATCCGTGATACTTAGGACATATCATAATACACACTTGACACCACCATTCGAGACACGTAAAGTCGCAGACTGAGGTTGGGTCGGGGAGGGCGCGCCGATGGTGGCAGTGACGGCACCCGCGCGCGGTGAGGAGCCTATGTTGGGTGATGCAGCGGAACATTCCGTAGTCTAAGAAAAAGAATATCGGTTAAAGTACGTAAACCCGGCTATTCACAATCAATGCCCAAATCAAAAGAATGCCATACAAACATGGCAACTTACCAAGCTGAGGACGGCACTGTCAACAAACTGACTCCAGGAAGAATCCGCGCTCACTTTTGTGTCTTCCAAAGGAGATGTGATTTCAGAGAATGATGTACTAAATAGACGAATCAATTACAGTATTATGTTAAATCGTGCCCTGCCTCATTATTCTGTTATCTTTACACTCAAGATGAGTGTAAAGGTAATATTAAAATATACACTTACAGTGCCAAGCGGGCCGGCGATCCATCGCAGGCCACGGCAGGAAGAGGTACGCTGATGGACTGTGAGGGGGAAGAGATGACAGCGGGGACGGGGGGGCGAGGAGGATGTGGTTGTTGTTTTCCCTATAAATGTGGTGAAGGTAAAAGCAGTAAGCAAATTGTACAATGAAATTCTCTCTAACTAGCATTCCTCCTCCTTCTCCCTTCCTCCCAAAGCAAAATAAATCGAGAGCCACTAATATATATTCACTTACACTTTCGCGGGGCGAAAAACCATGCGCGACCTCCTCGGGATGTGGTTGTTGCTTCGCCTGAATGTGTGTCAATTGCAGCAAGTAGATAATTAATGGTATTAAGCATGATATCTAGCATAAAACATGTCCAAGCTTACCCCTTCGTGAGGAGAAACACCACGCGCAACCTCCAGTTCCCGCTGTGTTTTTTCCAGGGCATTGCGCAGGATTTGCTATTCAGTGTGATATGGGGCAAAGTACGAGATTTGGCTTGCCCGTTACCATCACTCACAAAATTTACAGACATATGAAAAAAAAGGTAAACAATAAAACCAGAACACGGACGTTTTCTTGCGCACGAGAAAGAGCCGTCTCTTCCAAGATCTTAATTTGGTGAGTTCGTTTTTGAAGTTGATTTTGCGTTTCCACTTGGTCACGCTTACGGATTTCCTCGAACCGTTGAAGCGCTTTAGCCATTTCTTCCTTGTGTGTCTCACTAGCAGCTGCGAGCTGTTCTCGGAGGGCCTCGCGCTCCTGTCCAAGCATGTGCACTGCGACGTTCAGTTCAGACATTTTATTCTAATAGCGTGACAAGAAATCGAATGAGTTACATTCACGTGATAGATACCGTTTAATATGAGCAATACATACCTTTAGCGTTTCGATTTCTAATGTAGCCGCCTGGGCAGTCGACGTAGTCACATCCAGACTCTCGGAGGTAACCTCAAGGTTGGATTGAAGCTCTATGATGCGAGTGGATGCGACCTGACCGGAACGACGATCGAATGTTTAAATTCGGTGTGTTGCCCATTTGTAGGATATAAATATAAAAAAAAAAAACATTTAATTACATCTAGCTTAGCTGCACTGTCTCGATTGGACGACTCTATTTGTGACCGAAGAACAGAGAATTCGTATTCGTATTGTCGCTACATTAACAAAACAATCAAAATGCATGTTACTGCCTTTTGTAAATTAATAAATTAAAGCCACGATTGAGATTGAAGATATAAAATATAATAAAATAAAACGACTAACCTTAAGTTCCTCCCCGGCTAGGCTATCATGTTCAGCAGCAGCACGCAAACGTGCCAATTCATCACCAGCTTCTTGCCAGGTGGCGAACAGGTCGATATCAGGTTCATCCCGGGTGGATGTCCCAACATGTGTGATGTTGGAACTACGCTCTTGGTAAAAACGCAGCTGATCTCCGAGGTATTCGACGCTATATGTACGTTATAGTAAAACGAGATATCGGAAACTTTGAAGTATAATTTTTTTTTAAAAAAAAAAAAAAAAGTTAAAGAGGAACATACCGGTTACGTAGCTCTTCAACCTCATGAATGTGCCGTTCACGTTCATGCTCCGTTGCCATTTTAATTTCGTTTCCACGCTCTACGAGGTCGAGAATACTGTTTATAGTTGACGGATAAGGAATGAAGATGTAATGACTGTGAGCTTTGGCAATATATTTGCAACACAGTGAGTAGTGTACATAAGTTGAAACCCCTACCGAGCGTTCGCCTCTTCAATTTCCTTACTCAACCTTGATTCATTGACGTGTCGTGTTTCAGACTTCGCGTGGTCGATTTCCTTTAATCTGCATTGAATAGAATTAATTATATTAAAAATAAATAAAAACACCAGACTAAATCAACTACATCAAGAATCCATGTTGTAACCGTTAACCAAGCGTGTATAATTACATACTGTTGGATCATAGCCTTATGCGCCAACCGCTCAGCTTCAACCGTCTTTGCCGCTTGTTCCCGGGCCGTGTTTAACGCGCGCCCTTGTTCTTGCAAATTAGTAATCTGCACCTCGAATCTGGTAGCCTGGGCATTGGCTGCTTCCAATTTACCCTCGAGCAAGGCCAGCTCGCGTGTTAGTGTCGTAATTTTTTCGTTTTGTTGCCTCATCTCTTCCTGCTCCCTCCTGCAAGCTTGTTCGAGACAATCTATCGATGCCTTGAGGTGATCAACTTCCCGAACGTGACTGGCGAGAAGGGTGGTGTGAGTTTGGGCAAGTTCGGCGTGTGTGCTTGTAGCCTTCTCCAAATCCGACCTGAGTTGGTCTCGCTCCACAGTTAGTCGCGCCAAATTTTCGTTACGCTCTTCAACATCTCTGGACAAATCCTTGATCTTGGACCGTGCTTCACGCAAGAATTCTTGAAGCTGCTCTTCTGAGGCAGTGAGGCGTGTGATTTCGTGTTGCTCTATGGCGTGAAGTGGAAAAGACAGAAAAAAAATGCAAACATGGATTCACCGCTCTCAAGTGTAATGCTCATCTAGTAACGATATTCACTCATTAATGTGCGAAAGGCTTCTTTACTTACTTTGTAATACGGTTTCATTGTGGCCTTTAATCACCGCTTCATGCTTGGCTACCAGTGTCAAGTAATCTCTGCGGGCCAGCTCAATATCTGCAAACATGCGCTCCTTGTCAGCCTGCAGATCCGAGATAGTGGTATCGACATGTCGTAAAGTGGATTGATATAATTGATACGTGTCCTTCATTTTCTCAATCCTATCAAGGTGGTATATGCACAAGTGGGGAATGAGCTCAGGCTAAGACAGCAAACCAAAAACCAAGGTGAGGTTACATTTGATAACATACCTAACTCTATTTTGTTCCCACTTTGCTCCTTGCCTCCGCATAATCGTATCCATCGCCTGAACCCGTTCTTGATATACAGAAAGCGCTGATTCTTGCTTTCCTAGGGTGATCTTCAATTCGTCACTGTTCACAGCCATTGACTTGATTGTCTCGTCCTTTTGCTTTAGCTGCGTCTTGTATTTCGTAACGACGCCCCGAAACACCTCTTCTACATCGTCGTCTCCCGAAAGGGGCTGTGGGGTAGGGGTTTTAGAAGGCGGTAACATTGTTAAATCGTCCATGACCATGGATTGGCGATGCGTCGATGGAAGACGGGTAGGTGTCTCGGGCGAAGGCAGGATTTGCTGAGACATGAAATATTTAGCTGAAATGGGAGTCGTGGCTGCGGGAGGGGTAGGAAGGTCGGCAGCTAGACTGGACTTGGAGGAAAGTAGCGTTGATGCGGTAGACATAGGCGCCTCGGGTAAATCGTACGAAGGGTGGTAACGGGCGCGTGTCGACGGACGAGAAATTTGCATGGCCTCCTCGTGCTGTTCTTGAGTGACAATGCGCTTGGGGTTTTCCTCAATGTTGGGTTTTATGGGAGCAAACGATTGATCATCAGAAGCCGAGACGACAATAGGGTTCATTGCCGATTCCTGCAAAGCTTGCAGAGCTGTCGATAGCGGTTGCTGTTGGCCAAGCTGAGAATTAGGAGCAAGTTTCTTGCCCGAGAATAGACGTTTGGCAGGAGGACGGACGTCCGACATGGACAATGCTTGATCGCGACCAAGTGTTATTGACGACTGAGTAGATGCGGGATCGACGGTCATCGAACCGGTAGGCTTGAGGAACATGCGGTCCAATCCAAATGAGAAAGGCTTGCTTAAATGCTCGGAAGGTCTTGGGGTGTCGTCGCCTTGAGCATTGATTTGTGGTGACGTATTTGTGCTTGGATTTGTGCTTGGATTTGTGCTTGGAATCGCGTTCTGGCCGAGTTGCGCCTCGAAAATGTTGGCCTTCTGGATGCGGAAATGAGGCTTGCCAAAGATGGAGGACGCGACCATAGAGGATCCTTGACCGATCACCGACGCCGGAGACGACTGTTGGTGTTGCGATGGCTGCCTTTTTACTGCAGGAGTAAATTTAAAACGCTGCAAGCCAGAAGGACCCGAGGAGGACGCGTCGCTGGCAACAGAGCTGGTAGTGGTGCTACTGCTTGCTTTGAAGAGCGGAGTCGTTTTGGGAGTCTTGAAGGCCATTGGCTTGGACAGGCCAGCAGATTGGTCGGTGAGGGAGTCGTCTCCAGCCATGGGAAGAGACGAAAAGGATATGATATGAAAGAGTGGAAGGAGATGCGAGCCTCGAGGAAAGTAGAGGGAAAGCAAGAGGTAGAACAAATCTGTAAAAGCTAAATTTAAATTTAAATGGGAATGGACGTGTGACTTCATTTAACGGTCGACGTCACGCATCATATATACCTTCTGATAATGCCTCACTCCATCGTGCGAAGGCCGGCTCCTGCACACTTTATGAATGTATACGATATTGCTTTTTACACGTTCTGCGTGCGTGACCAATAATTAATTTATTCTTGAATGTCAAAATATACAGCCATAAATTTGTTTGATAGGCAAATAAATCATTCCTCGTACAGTAATAAGTAATTGGATTGGTAAATCCATATTCGACTATCTCTATCTCTCCTTCCTCACCCGTCACTATAATCAACCAAATAAACGCCTTAGAGCGTCGCAAACCAGAACGCCATAGTCGCCAATGCGCCCGTGTACACTCTGACCCGATTCATCCCGTCCCACTTGCGGATCAGCTCCTTGACCTCTTCGTCCTCCTTCTTTTCTGCCCCGCCACCCTCGAAAAGCAGTACGTTCACAGGCCATATGACAAGCTTAGTCCACAGCCCAGTGCTAAGAGCCAGCGCGCAGCCGACCAGATATGCCACGCTGCCCGTTCCAAGGAAGAATCCAGAGAGCCCGCCTACCACAGAGGCGATCATCAAGCTTATTTGGATAGAAGCCGTAGTCCCAAAGTGTTCGCGCCAGAGGGAAAGCCGCTCCTCTTTGGTACGCTTGGAATTGACCCAGCTGGGGACCAGGATGAACGAGCAGGTTAATCCTACGCCAAAAAAGGTTGACGTTGCAGCGATTGGGAGGTAGGTTGTCAAGGCGGAAAATGCGACATCGGCGATGGAAAGAACCATTGTGGTTGGTAGGCTGTTACGTAGTATTTGTTTTTAGTAGAGACTGACAACGTGACTGAAAGATCAGATAATTCAAAGTAACTTTGTATCCCAAAGTTTCTTTATATGTTAGACACAGGTCGGTGGGGGCAACCGGAGGACTTCTTGTGCGGCTGCTCGGTGAAGTGCTTACTGTGCCACAAATTTTATCATTGATGCTTACGTCATTTCTCTCCAAAATTAATGCGCCTGTCGTAAATATATAGGAATCAGAATCATACTTTGGACATATCTTTTGTGTTGGCCCTGAAGAAGAAGCGGTTACATTGGTGACGGGGATTGCCCTAATTGATATTGATGAAGTGAATATTAATACCTTCATTGAATAAAATCATCAATTCTCTGCTACTTAAACATCGTGAAACTTGGAGGCGCTTACTTCATTTATATAATATGGGGCGTGCTGTAACAAAATCAGACAAAGTGAACATTTGGCGTCACTGGGACACCAGGCCTAAAGGCTTTTGCTTCGTCCACAAAATTACTTCCTTGTTTTCGCTCAAGATCATTTCTTTACTTCTTTGACCTCTATTTGAGCAGTTAAATGACCATTTTGTTGGTCTTTTAATTGTTTATTTTCTTCCTTTAACCTAACAATGTCAGTCTCTAATTCTTTAATTCTGTCTACTTTCACTTTACTCCATCCTTTGGAGACCATCAGAAAAATGGTTAATTAATCCACAAACTATTTTACTAAGAGCTATGAACAAAATAGCTACAAACACAGATGCTAGTCATAGACTATGAACTATTATTGGCGAACAGCCATGAACAGCCATGAACTACCCTAGAACTCCACTAGAACAATATCGTAAACCACAAACTAGCTAGAACAGCCTGCAAACAGCCTGCAAACAGCCTATGAGCACAGATGCTAGTCATAGACTATGAACTGAAAATAGTTTTCTGATAACTTGTAAGGCTTCAAGGTGAGTATTGATTTCTACTTTAACAGCCACTAATTCTTTTTCCAGTTCTTTGATTTTGCTAAGGTTGTACCCGAACCATATCAAATAGAACCATGTCTTCTCTAGCAAGATAAGATCCTCCTGGGTAGATTCAAACAATGGTGCAATTGATTCTAGGACATAATCATTGCTATCAGCTATTATTGAAGTACTGGTGCTGGAATGAATGACAGCTGATGGAGCTGTGGTAAGAGTATGAGCCTCATCTTTGCTAATCTCATTGTCTTCATCATTATGGCCTGTGTTCTCGCCTGCCATGGGTAATATATTCTGTAAAAATATCTTGAGTATACTACGAAACTTGCAAAATCATATTTCAAATACATTACTAACCGAATTGTCCACCAGTGAATTAATTTTCTGTTGTACATTCACATTTGTATCTTGAATGGACCGTTGAATTTGAATCTATAGCATTGGTATAAGTACTAGCAATTACAAGCTTTCAAATTCAAGCGCGTAATAATCGAACATACCGCCTTCTTTTCCACTATCCATTTCTCCCAATCATTTTTTAAACTTTTCACTCTATAGAATAGATCGTTACAGATACAGTCTGACATCAAAACACTGAAAGAAGGTATATAACTTACATCATACTCTTTCATCTTTAAGAGTCTTTCTTTAACCATCTGATCCTCACATTGTTCCAAGGCTGATTCAAGAACTTTACTGTAAGTATCGAAAGCCCGAGATCGATGCGAAAGAAAAGCGAACCGAAAAAAGGCAAGAGGACTTGGATCAATGCAAGAAAGCATCCACTTTGTGTTTGCAATCTTCTGCATTGTTTTTCCCGAGAGTTTGGTGGTATTTTTCCATTGAGCTTGGCCATAAAGAAAATAGGGGGAAAAACCAATTGTAAGTATTTTGTTTAATGAAAATAGAGTTAGAAACCACTAAAGTGGGCTGTCCCTCACACAAGGCCAGCCATTACTGGCTTCCGACAGAACCCGTCTGCCGCGGACGCGTTCTTTCGTGCTTAACAGAACATTCACAGCAAGAAAAATTATTCATCTCACCTGACTGAAACTGGAGATATCTGAACGACTGTTTTTGTTTTGGGCATAAGTCTATCTTAGACCGTGATTCTAGCTTAGAAATTTTCTCAGATACATAACTACGCGTGCAGGTCAAAGCCACTTTGTCTGGTTTTGTTGCAGCATGCCCCATATAGTAAATGAAAAAGAGGAAAATCCTCCATGTGAACCGCGATGGGATCCGTAACAGCACGTGCCCGAGCAAAGTATGGGCTGGGGACTCCGGACATCTTGGGATGTTCTGTTGTGCCAAGTCTTTTTTTTTCTTTTTTTTCCTCGTTTTATATTTGTTTGTTTGTTTATATACTTGATCAAGGCATTTCGTCACTGTGACAAGATTAGACCGCTACTTTTAGATTATCGCTTGGCATAACTATTTTCACTTCAATCCACAATGTTACAAGCGTCATCATCTTTGTTTTTGTTTTTTTTACTCATCATATTTTTTATTTTTTTTTTCTTTTGATTTTACTCGGCTTACGGCCTGTGTCGCACGGCTTGCACGGCTTGCACGGCTTGGCATGCGTGGCTTGCGGCATTTTATCATTTATTAAAAGTAGGAAAAAAAATACTTAATTAATTAATTAATTAGACAAGTTAAGCAAATATATAAACTTGCAAGGAGCGCGACATTTAAATTTGGGCGCTTCGTTTACTAAGACTGGTAAATAAATGTAACACTGCCCCACTATGACTATGAAGAATATAGATCACAAATAAGGTTATCCGGTCGGGAAGAGAAGAATTATCATTGTGATTTTCAGAGTAATTTTGAAATTTTGAATTGTATCCATAATTCACAGCACAGTCCTAAACCAGTTTGATAGGTTCATCCCTTTACCAGCGGATAAATGTATATGCACGGAAATATCTTGGGAAAAATCACCCGAAACAGTCGAAACAGTCCGAGTTGCTGGTCATACGAAATTAAAGTCGCTGGACAAAAGGGTCCACAGGTTCTTAATATATTTAAAACAAGGGATCAAATCCTGGTATGTTTTTTTGTAATGTCAAACGTTTTTGTTTTTTTTTTTTTGTTTTTGTTTGTTTTTTGGTTTTTTGTGAAGACTTTTAAAGACTCAGTATACTTTTCACTAAAAGTTATTAGAATAATTTATTTTACGATTCTTTAATAATGTGCACTTGGACGTACCTCGGGCATTTGCAAAAATTTATATTTTTTAACTGTCTTCATTATTGCCACCTCGTAACTCTTAGGATCCAAAATTAGTTAAAATCGAAACACCGGTAAAACATTTTTATTGTTTAGAAACCTAACGGACATGTATATATAATTACTTAATCTGGCAAACCTTCCTACAAGGCACACATATGTACAAGGCACACATATGGCAAAGCACATTTCTGTATGTGCAACATGTGTTTCCTGTGTTTCCTGTCATGTAAATTGCTCCAGGTTTTTTTTCAAATTGACTGGCCTTGTTTGTTGTTCATTTTAGCCTTGTATACATACACACGCTTACTATATCACTATGATCTGTTTATGTAACACATGCTTGAATCACATGAATGCCACTGGCCATTTTGTCGCCAATCAGCTCTCTTCAACACATATTTGAGACACTCGGACGATTCCATGATTTCACGACAAATGCGGATTTCAAAACGTAAGGGAAGATGGCATGGACCTTACCTTGACACTCCGTACCCCATAGGACATGGCGCCTTTCGAATCTAAACATTTATTTTAGACACGTGATTCGGATGATTGTTTTTTTTTTTTTTT
>RBNK01001133.1:0-17474 GCA_003990785.1 Endogone sp. FLAS-F59071 | reverse complement strand
TATTTACAGTGATGATAATTTCTTCTATATCTGATCCAGATAAGGAAGTATTAGTTTTCTCTTTGAGGTAGTTGTTATCTACTATATTAGGAAACTATTTTCAGTTTATAGTCTATAACTAGTATCTGTACTCATAGGCTATTTATAGGCTATTTGCAAGCTGTTCTAGCTAGTTCATGATTTGCAATATTGTTCTAGTAGAGTTCTAGGGTAGTTTGCAGCTATTTATAGCTATTTGTCAATAATAGTTTATAGTCTATAACTAGTATCCATATTTATGACTATTTTTTTCATAACTCTTAGTAAAATAGTTTATAGCTCTTAGTAAAATAGTTTGTAGATTAATTAACTATTCATGATATAGGTAATTTCCTAAGAGGTGAAGTAATAATGTTTCTTCTTCTATATTTCATAAGTTTTCCTATTAATATAGACTTAGATTACCAAAGTGTTTTAATGTAGAAGGCTAATGTTGGAATATATTGAAGGTTTTTTTAGCTATGCATCTTTCCCAAGGGTTTAATTTTAAATATTTGACAAATTCTCATTCTGTTAGTTCTTGATAGTTTTCTTACCTTAGTTATAAGATATATCTTATTTAATAGTAGCTTTTGAATTGTTTAGTAGTATTGTTAAGTTGGTAGATGCTAATATTTCTTTTTGTGAATTCCACTATATTGATAGTATTCTTTTAGATTACTCTAGTATATAGTTGTAGTAGTTTATTATATTAGTTGATAATTGCATTCTCTACTATGTTCTTAATCTATTCATAGTTTAGTTGAAGTGAAGTTGAGCATCTGGTAGTATTTCTTTACTATAGTTGAGTAGAATAAGATTCTTGAATCCTCTAGGTTTAGCAGTTGATAGCAGGTATAATTGTTTTATTATATTTCTGTAAGTATTTATCAGTGCCTTTTTACATTAGGAAACTATTTTCAATTTATAGTTTATAACTAGTATCTATGCTTATAGGCTGTTCACAGGCTATTTGTAGGCTGTTCTAGCTAGTTTATAGTTTGTAATATTGTTTTAGTAAAGTTCTAGGGTAGTTTGTAGCTGTTTGTAGCTGTTTACTAATAATAGTTCATAGTCTATAACTAGTATCCATATTTATAGCTATTTTGTTCATAGCTCTTAGTAAAATAGTTTACAACTCTTAGTAAAATAGTTTGTAAATTAATTAACTATTTTTCTGATATATATATCACTCTTACAATTGGTGAATAGCTGTAAACTACTCTAGAACTCTGCTAGAATAATATCACAAACCGTAAATATCTCTAAAATAATATTATAAACTGCAAACTAGTTAAAACAGCCTATAAACAGCCTGAGAACAGCCTATAAGCATAGATGCTAGTCATAGACTACAAATTGAAAATAGTTTTCTGATATACTCTACAATTTTCTATATATATAGAACTTAGCTCAGCTACTAATTCCTGATTGAGCCTATAAATCTTTTATATTTAGCCAATCTCAGAGTTTTATTCTTATACTAGAAAAAATAATTCTAATATTATAATTTTTTTTCAGTTTCAGCTTATATTAAGAACTTCTATTTCAACTTGTATTATATTAAAAACTCTTTTGTTTCAGCTTCTATTGACTTTAAAGCCTTCTATTCAACCTCTATTATCTTTAATATTTATATTTCTAAGACTTATTATCTTCAGCATCTATATTTCTGAGACTTATTATCTTTGGTACTTGAGTTTTGAGTATTTTGAAGTCTTTCTAACTCTGTTTTAGCTTATATTACCTCTAAAACTCCTTGTTTCAACTCCCATTATCTTTGATGCTTAGAAAATCTTTTATTTAACTCTTATTTCAGCTTATGTTACTTTCAGAACCTTTTATCTAGCTCTTATTATCTTTGAGATATAGTTAACTTCTATTTTATTAGCTTATATTCTAGTTCAATTTTATATAAATAACTTTAGTATTTTTGCTTGAATAAAGAGTCAGTAGTTGGATTTATATAATTGCTATTTTAGTTGAATATCTTACTTACTAAATAATAACACTACTCTAACCCTAAGATAGTTATTAGTATTTACTAAACAGTACTACTCAGATCTCAAGGTAGTAATTAGTATTCATCAAACAGTACTACTCGAACTCTAAGGTAGTTACTAAACATCTTTATTTCATTATTTTATTTTTTTATTTAGTAAGAATCTATATTTCATTTTATCTCTTATCTAATAAAGAACCTATATATCTCTTTATCTCTTATTATATTTATAGTTATTTTATTTATAGCTTTTAGTAAATTCTATTTGCAAACTATAAAACTATTTTCTAATATAAATCTATATACTATTTAAAAGATATAAATAAATTCTTCTAATTTTTTTATAAGAAAACCTAAGATATTAAAAAGCTATATTTTACTAAAATAATATAAATCTAATAGAGTATTAAGAATAACATAGTTACTCTATTTAGTTTTGAGAATAAGATCTTTTCAATTAAGCTTTCATATATAATAGCTAACTTTAAAATATTTAAAAATATTATAGAGTTTTAATATTATGATAATTAATATACGAATTCCTTGATTTTCAAAAATGTTCTATGACTTTGCTCCTAGTGATGATTCCTGATCCTATTTATTATTGATTATTTGTTACTATGTATGCAATTTATTATTAGCTTCCATTTTTAGTTAGTATTATTTTTATCAACAAACTTCATTTTTAGTGAGCAATCTCACTACCAGTATAAGGATGAGACTTTGAAATCGACTAAGTATGGAAGATATAGGGGGCTCAATTAGGAACTAGTAGCTGGGCTAAAATCCATACTGTAAGTAAAACCAAAGTGGAAAATAGAGTAGGTGAAGGAATAAAACTGTGAAAATATTGAAGTATATATTAAGAGGTGCTAGAGAATATTAGTCCCTTCAGATGTATATCAGCAATCAATTATCTGTTAGATGTCAAAAAAGGTTCTCTTTCTCGGCTTGAATTCACTAAGTAATACTTTCTTCACTAGTTGCATTTGGATTATTAGACTTGCAATGGGCTCAAGCTCAGACAAAGATTTATTAAATAGAAATAAAGGGGGATATTTATACAGTTTTGAAGAGGTGCTGTATAGGTAGCTGCCCTATTACTACTCTCAAAACTATTGACTATTCAAAATATAAACTAATTATGAATTTATGTGATGTAATGAGTTATATAAGTTATAGATTTAAGACAGTTAAAGATTTATGATAGTTAAAAAGTTAAGACAGTTAAAAGGTTTCACAAATCAAGGAACTGTTCCAATTGGTTGAAATCTCTTTGTATTATGCTGATTTCTTCTTTAAGTTCCTCAAAGGCAGTTTGAAATAGTTGGTGAAACATGGATAGTCTAATTTTGATAAGTCTTTTCAAGGCAGCTAGTCGGAACTGGAAGAGTCCATAAATCCGGAAGGTGATCCTTTAAGATTGGAGTAGAATCCCTTGATGTAGTGCTCGTTTGCATGCCTCTGCATGTCGTCAGTCTCATATATGTTTGAGATCTTCTTCTCAGATCCTTGTGATCTTATAGTAGGCCTGAAATTCATCTTGTATCTGTTGTTTCTGAGCAATGTCAATGTTCTTTATTATTATTTAAGTCCTTTATAGAGCAGATCCTTCCTCAGATAATAGTTCGGATGAAGGGTCTTCTAAGGCTTGGTATACTTCAATAACTCGGCTTCGAAGGTATTCATCATTGTTGAATTGGGGCATTTCATACTTGTATAAATCTTTCAATCTCCTCTCATTACTCCCCTATTTATAAGCATCATCTTCAGACAGCTAATAAATCAATTTTGTACAAAGTATCATTTAACTTTTCCACAGTGTACTAGTATTGGCTGAATTGTTCCTTTTAGGCTTCGGATCCAGATCGAGATTCCCTTCATATCTTGAATATAGTACTGTTCTTCCCATTTTGGTTCAAGTTTTGCTGACCAAGAGGCTTTAACAATATTTCGATATATCAAGATTTGATCTCCAATATTTAATGTTTCAACCAGCAGATTCTTGTACTTCTGTTAATCTTGCACTTTCTGGATGAACTTTTGTGCCTTGTTTCGAATATGTTTCAGTCTTTCCATATCATATATTATTAAGCTCCAAATTTGTTCTTCATGTAATTCTCTCATGTCGGCTTGTGGTACTCCCCTATTTGGCAATCTCCCATAGACTAACTCGAAAGGGCTGAAAGTCGTGGTCTTCTGTTATAAGTATCTGATTGTGAATAGTGCAGATAGTAACTAAAAGTCCCAGTTGGTATATATCTTGCTCATCTTTGAAATTGTATTCTTGATCATTTGGTTCATTCATTCAGTGAGTTTATTTCCTTAAGAGTGATAGATAGTAGTTTGGATATGTTGGATGTGGTATGTCCGATTTAATTCTTTTACTAGATCATTGCAAAATTCTGTTCTTCTATCAGATGTTATCTGTTTTGGTAGTCTATGTTGACAGATGATTCGTTCATGTATAAATTCTAATATTGTCTGAGTGTCTGATGTCTCCAAGGATTCTGCTTTAGGCCATTTCATTAACCAGTCAACTGCTATGATGATGTATTTCTTTCTAGTAAGGGTCTATGGAAGAGGTCCAATTACATTGATTCTAATATATTTAAAAGGGGTATTTGGCATTGTACTGGGTTGCCAGAGTACAAAATCCTTGATCATTTTCCTCTTTTGGTAAGTGTCACATGTCCTAATATAATATTGTATATCTTTCCACATTTGTAGCCACCAGTAAATTTTTGCTAACTGCTGATAGGTTCATTCTACTCCTTGATGTCTAGATAAGTGATAATCATGTGCTCCTGATAAAATGTTGTTTACACAATATGTTAGGATAACTATGCATCAATATTCTTTGTCTGTTTGCAATATTTTGTATAACTCTCCATCCTGATATTCAAAGTTTTATTGGCTCCTAAGTATGATCTTCTTTCTCCATTCGTCGACTATTGATATTTTTCCTCCTCCTAAATATATTGTAATCTGATAGTATAGCTCCTGATTCATTGGAATTGTATAGTCTTTTTTCAGAGTGATGTCTCCCTTCTCGGTATTCTAGACAATGCATCAGCATGCTGGTGTATCTTTCCAGGTTTGTGCTGGACCTTGAAGTTATACTCCTGAAGTCTCATGATCCATCAGGTATAGATTCCAGTAGGTTGAACTTTGTTGAATAACTACTTGAGGGCCACATGATCTGTGATAAGAGTAAACTTTTGTCCAATCAGGTAGTGGTGGAAGTAATCAATTGCCCAAGTTGCTGCCAAGTATTCCAATTTGGTTGCTTTATAATTAGCTTATACTAGATTGGTTCCTTTGCTAGCATATGCAATTATGCATTTATTCCCTTATTCATCTATCTGCATTAGGATAGCTCTGAGTCCTTTAGCTGATCCGTCAGTATGTAAGGTAAATGGTTTTTCCCAGTTAGGTCATTTCAGGATTGGTACACTTATAAAAGCTTCTTTGAGTTCTTCTATAGCTAAATGTTAGGGCATTCCGAATTCAAACTGAATTCCTTTCCTAAGCAGGTGGTGCAGGGGTCATGCAATTATAGAAAAGTCCTTGACGAATTTTCAGTAGAAGGTTGCTAGTCCCAAAAAGGCTTGTAACTCAGATACATTTGTAGGTACTTGGTAGGTTCAGATCTCCTTAGTCTTGCTTGGGTCAGTCCTCAGTCCTTCTGCTGTGATGATGAATCCAAGATACTTCATTTCTGTTTCTCCAATTGTGCACTTCTTTGCTTTGAGTCTGAATCCACTTTCTCAAAGTCTGCGAAAAATTTCGATGATTCCCTTGACATAACTTGGCTAGTCTGGTGAGTATAACTGAATATCATTGATGTATACTGTAATGTTCTTGCCAATCATGTCTCTGAAGACATCTCTCATTGCTTTTTGGAAGGATGATGGGGCATTGCATAACCTAAAGGGCATCTGGGTGTACTGGTAGTGACCATCTTGTGTTATGAATGCAGATCGTTTACTTGCTTCAGGGGTGAGTGTAATTTGGTAATATCTGGCATACAAATTGAAACTCAAGAAGTATTGAGGCTGCTTCTCCACTAAATCCAGTAAGTTGTCAATCCTTGATATTGGAAATGCATCCTTTTTAGTGATAGCATTAAGGGCTCAGAAGTCCATACAGAATCTTGGAGCTATTGTTTCAGTTCTGGTCTCATCTTCATTAATGATAATTTCCTTCTTTAGTGCAATGACAATAGGGAATCCCCAAGGGCTCTTTGATTTAATGATTATGCCATCATTTTCTAGTTGAGTGATTTCTTCAGTAACCCATTTTTGGTAGCTTGGGTTGAGGCAGTAGGGTGCCTTCTTGATTGGTTCATGGTCACCTGTATTAATATAATATTGGTACTTGGGGTCTGCTTCTGTGGTACTTTCCAAACTTATTACAAAGATATCTTGGTTCCTGTTGATAATCACCTTGATTTCCATGATTTGTTCTTCTTGTAAGTTTCTTCTAATTTTGACTGCTAGGCAGTTATTCTTTCCTTCTTCTTTTCAGTTTACTGAAATTTGTTATTGGTTTACAATAGCTGTATTGACTCTAGTTGATTCAAATCTGCCTTGACTTCTGGCTGTAGTTCTGACCAAGTTGGGGTGTTGCTCTTGGAGTATAACCATTGTATAAGGTAGGATGATCATTTGTGCAACTTGGTCTCCTTTCTCTAGGTCAATCCGATTGGTTCAGTGTTGGTTGACTATAATGACTCTGATAGTTTTGGTATAATCCTGATCGATTACTCCTGCATCTATAGTGAGTTCTGCTTTTGCCAATGAGCTCCTTAGTTTCACCATTCTGAAATGTCCTTCTAGTATTTCTAAGGTAAATCTAGTGTCGAGAATTGTGCTGTCTCCAAGTTGTAGAGATATGCTTTCTGGGGTTATAAGGTCAAGTCCTGCTGATCCTTCTGGGGCGTACTGAGGTAATGGTAGCTCATAGTTGGTTCGGCGAGCATTGATCATAATGTTGATCATATCTTCATTATGTTCTCAGTGATGTTTGTTATCCCAGTCTTCAAGGTAGGTTCCATAATACTTGTGGTCAAAGTATTGGTCTGGATACTCTGATCTTTTGGCTACTATCCACATGTCTCGTACATTTCATTCGTCTTAGTATTTATTCTAAAAATCATCTCAGTTTTCAAAGAAATGTGACTTGCCGGTGAAAGGTGCCTTCTCTCTGCAGATATCCCAGATGCGGCTTCCATCTTTAAAGGGGTGTAGTTGTTTTCCTAAGTAAGGTCCTTGATGAAGATCTGGCATTTCTTGCTTCTTGGGTTGTAGAGGCTTGTTAGGTATCCATAGGTTGGCAGACATGTACTCCTGAAGGCTATCTTCTTTTGGGATCCGCTTTGTTTATAGACAGTCATATATCATTTCTGTACAATAAATCCTTTGTTCACAGAATGGACAGTATTGGTATTTTATATTCCAACCAATGAGGTAGTTCTGTTCCTTCTTATAAAGTAGTCACCAGCCATGTTAAGCTTTTTTTTCATCATTTGTATCTTCAAAGTCAATATTGTGGCTTGATCCAGGCTGGGTAACCATAACTTGATCAGGTTCATGCATAACATCCTCTGTTTTGGATCAAGCTCTCTTTTGAATGTTGATGGGGATCTGGAAGGTTCTTTCTCTACAGGTAATTCTTATTTTTTTACCAAAGATATCAATGACAGCTCTTGCTTTGTCTAGCCATTCATATCTTAAGATAATATCATAGGTCTGCATGTCGATGACAAGCATGGTCACAGGTATGGTGATATCTCTGAATTGGATGGAAATATCCTTTATTTTTCCAAGGGATATTGCATGGTTGCCACCTGATGTAGTAAAGTTCAGACTTGTTGGCAGTTCGATTCCCTATCCTAATCTGTCAAGTGCTTTCTTGGTGATGATATATCCTCCTGCTCCTGAATCAATAATAGCTTCAAAAGGTATTGACTTGATAGTGCATGTGGCAATAGCCGAGACTTTCCTAGTATCTTCTTCATCACTCATTTCTTCTGCCAATGGTTGGGCCTAGTTGATCTCGATCACCTTGAATCCTGGTTTGGTATTACTCAGTCCTTCTCTGATTTAGATCTTGATGGTCAGATTGAGTTCTGCTGCTTGAGCAAAGGTCATACTAACTTGGTGATTCTTCATATCTTCCCAGGCATTATAGTGATAGGTTTTGATGCATCGAGTCCGGGTTTCATGGCTTGGGCTTTCTGACATTGATTGATCTTAACTAGGTTCTTTAAACTTGCTGAAATCCAAGGCCTCATATATAACTTCAGGCTTCTTGCGCTCGATGACTACCTCAGGTTCCTTATTCTTTTTGTTTCCTTCTGAGTGATTATAAGGTTTTCCTGGAGGTTGGCCTGGTTTCCTTCCTGGTATGGCTGGTAGAATCTGGATATCTTTATTGTTACTGTCTTCAAAGATCTCTCGAATCTGGAGAGTTGGCATTTGTGCAAGGTACATCCCATCTCTTTGTCTGGTCTACTGTTGGTGGTTACTGTTGCTTGGTTCTGCTCTTCTATTTGTCTCTGACTGACAATTTCTGGCAATATGTCCTTCTTCCCTACATTTGTAGTATGTCAGGAATTGATCATAATTTCTATTATTCTGGTTGTTATTCCAATTTATAGGTTAGATACTGTAAGAAGAGTTATAAGGCTGTTATCTAGGTTAGTACTGCTTTTTCTTAATGTTGGCAATATATACTTCTATCCTAGCAAACTTAGCAGTTAACTCATCAATATCTCGCTTGGTAGATACTGGTTTTCCAGTTGATGTTGCATTGATGACTAGTGTAGAGTAATATAGCTCACTAACTTCTCTTCTTCTGAATGTAGGTACCACCATCTGTTGGTAGATATCTTGACTTGGATTTCATGCTAGCCAATATCTCTGAGTGAAATTAACTTTTCTAAGTAGATCGAGAGTAATAGGTGATGACTGAATTGCAAGTGCTAATTCTGCTTATATTCCCTGTATGAAGGTTAATTCTGCTACCTGGTCTTGTACTGTATCTATATATTCTGCGGTTTCGATCATGTCTCGGACTTTGGTGTAGAACTCCAAAGGTGACTGGCCTTTTTCTTGTACAGTTTGCATAATCTGATCTCTCAGCTGTTGTTGTATTTCTGTTGTATAATATCTAGTTCTCAACTATATATAACAGGTTATAATAGATGCTGCGTCAGTTGGTAGTGCTGCTAATTCTCCATTTACTGCTTCTGCTACAATCATTGCATTGTATTGGGTCTTTGCTGGTCCTCTAAGTGCTGTCATAATGATGCTGCTATATTATACAACATTTAGTTCTCTTGCTGCAATATAAAGTTGAATGTCATCAATGAATCAGTTCACTAACTTGGCTGGTGTGTATCCTGAAAAGGTAGGTGGTGATAGTGACATGTCGAAATTTTGTTCTGTTGGTTCTTCTTCTTATTCTTCAAATAGTATATTGATTTCAAAATCATCAGTCTAATGCCAGATTGGTCTATCCAGTTCTTCTTGGTAGATACTTTTGTTGTAATTTGATCTTTGAATATGTGTTTGGAGTAAAGAGTACACTGGCTTATGAAGCTAATATATGTGTATTTATTAATGCTAATATATGATTGGTCAATACAACAAAGATTGTCTAAGCCACAATTGAGTGATGTATGATCAATCATTGATAGGAGAGATATAATAAGCTAATAATTTCAACACTCCTCCTGCTTGACATATCTCGATAAAAATAAATAAATAAAAAATAAAAGAATAAAAATAGAGTGTTCAACTGTATATCACGAATGGCATCTATAAAGTATATTTACTATAAATAACTATATGTAAAATACTACTTGAGTGATAAGAATGATATGATAAAGAACATAAAAGTTTTAAAAAGATTAGTTACATAAGCCTATTTTTGTGATCAACATTTTGAGTCTGGGTTACGCAAGTGGCTTGGTTAATGCATCGGTGATCATTTCATCTATCACCATGTAGACGATATCTATCACCTTTGATTCAACTTTCTCTCGAATAAAGTGGTGCTGAATGTCGATATGCTTTGATCGAGTATGATTAATTGGATTTTTGGCGAGGGCGATTGCTGATTGGTTGTCTTTAAATAAGGTTGTTGTACAATTCAGTAAATATCCTAGCTCATCCAATAGGGTGCATAGCCAAATGGCTTCTTTCATCGCATGTGCTAATGCTATATATTCTACCTCAGTTGTTGATAGGGCAATGGTTGGTTGGCGCTTGCTTGACCAGCTGATGGCTCCTCCTGATAGGTTGAAAATATAGCTCGTCATTGATCATCATATATTAATGTCTTCTCTCCAGTTAGCATCACTGAAACCGATCAGTCTTAGATCCTAATCACATCCAAGGTACAGCTTATAATTGGCTGTTCCTTTGATATATCTTAATAATCGTTTGAGGGTATGGTGATGTTCTTGCATTGGATTGGCCGAAAATTGACTGATGATGCTGATAGCAGTAGCTAGATCAGGTCTCGTTCCAATCATCAGGTACATTATGCTACCGATTATTTGTCTGAATAGACTTTGGTCTACAGATTTTCCCCCTTCAGCTTTGAGTTGAATGGATGGATCAAAGGGTGTACTGATTGGCTTGGCATCCATCATGTTAAACCTTGTAATGATTTGATTGGCAAAGTGGCTTTGATCAATTGTAATTGTGTGTGTTTTTTGATCGCATATGACTCAAATACCCAAAAAATGTTTAATTTTGCCACAATCTGTCATATCAAATGCATTGCTAAGCTCTGCCTTGAATTTGTTCATCGTTTCCATCGAATCAGCTAGAATTAGTAGATCATTGATATATATGGCAATAATTATTAGTGATTAATCATCTTGTCTTCTTCTTAAATAAATGCTGTAATCTGATTGTAGTCTTGTAAAATTTGATTAGCTGAGGTAGTTGTCGATCTTCTGATTCCACATACGAGGTAATTGCTTTAGTCCATACAATGATTGATTGAGCTTACACACAGCTCTCGGTAACAGCTCCAATTGGTCAATTCCTTCAGGTATCATCATGTAGATCTCCTCATCAAGATCGCCATTCAAGAATGCAGTTTTTACATCTATTTGGTGAATTTCTAAGTTTAGGACTGCACCGATTGATAAGAGTGCCCTGATTGATGTGAATTTTGCTATGGGAGCAAATGTTTTATCGTAATCAATTCCTTGCTGTTGTGAATATCCCTTGGTAACTAATCTTACCTTATACCTGGCAACCAATCCATCAGTGTTGAGTTTCTTTTTAAATACCCATCTACATCCAATCGGCTTACGTTCCACAGACACTTCAGGTATAATTGTCTATGTGTCATTATTCTTAAGTGATTTAAGCTCTTGATTAATCACTTCCTCCCAAAGCTTTGCATCAGGTAGAGAAATTGCTTCCTTGTAGGTCATTGGGTCATCAGTCAATTTAATTAAATTAGCTTCTGGCATGCGATCTTGCCAAATTTGTAGAGCTTCAGTGTCGATTAATTGTTCAATTGGCTCCTAGGTGTTGTTGTCATTGTCATAGCCTAGCTATTTTACCAGATATTGCCTTTTTTCATCAATCTTGCATTCTCCGATGATTGCTTTAATGACATATTCTTGATCTTCTGGGTTGATGATTGTTGGGGATTTTAATATAATAGATTTATCAAATGTGACATCGCAGCTGATCTCTATCTTCCTATTGGTTGGATCCCAGAGCCTGTATACTTTCTTTTCATCATGATAGCTAATCATTTTAAGCTTTTTAGATCAGGGCGCCAGTTTCGACCTTTTTCCTTTGTGAATATGCATATATGCATTAGCCCATATGACATGTAAGTTACTGATATCAGGCTTGTGACCGTGCCATAATTCAAATGGTGAAGCACTCTCCTTATTGGCTTGCATTGGCAATCGGTTGTATAAATATGTAGCACTTGTGACAAGTTCGGCCCAAAGTTTATCAGGTATGTCAGCAGTGATTTTAACAGCCCAGATCGACTCTATCAATGTCCAGTTATATCGTTCGGTGACACCATTTTGTTGCAGCATGTCCAGCATTGTCATTTCATAATAAATTCCATTTTTGATTAAAAATTCGCACATCTCGGTGTTTACATACTCTCCTCCTCCATCTGACTGGAGAATCTTCAGTTTTCGGCCCAATTGCGTTTCGGCAAATGCCTTGAATGCCCAGAATCGATCAAATGTATCACTTTTATTGTCAATAAAATATGTTGTGATGTAGTGAGTGGTGTCATCGATGAATGTTAATATATATTTTGCTCCATTGACTGATGGTGTAGGTATTGGCCTATACAGATCTGAGTGTACCCTTCTGATAGGCTCTATCGATCGATTTTTCACGTATCCGAATGGCTTGCGGTGTGACTTTATGTGTTCACACCCGGCGCATATTTCAATTTATCTGGTTGACAGCTATACATCTCCGAGCCCTGTGACAAATTTGTTGATTGATTGCAGAGTATTTCGGCCTAGATGGCCCAGCCAGTGATGCTATAATATATAGTCATCAATCTTGAAATCGGCGATGTTTGCTTCTAGCTCTAGCTCTGGTGATGTTGATAAATGAAATAGGTCGCCATCGGCTTGTCCGATTTTGATTTCTTCATGATCCATGCCAATTTTAATTACTGATCCATCACTTTTGAAGGTTATATCATTTCTGTCATGTGTCAATGCCTGCACAGATATTAAATTTCTGGTGATTTCCGGTATATATAAAATGTCCTGTAATTTCAGCTTGTCATTGAGCTCAATCATCCCAACATGCATCACGCATAGTTTCTCGTTCCCTGCACATGTAACCAAGTCGTCGTGCTCAGCCACCATCTCGAAAATCTCTAATTGGTTGAACATATGTTGTATAGCATCTGAATCGATGATGGTGCTGATCGCCAGGTTTGCTTTGGCTCTTGGTTTAGTCTTTTCTTTTTCTGTTTTTACCTAATCGTTGAATTTGTTGCATTGGAATATTCCATGTTCTCCCTTACAAATATAATATTTCCGAGGGTATCCTCGAAAATTCCCACCTTAATGAGCTCCGTGATTGCCGCCTCGGTCACCTCTGTTATTATGATGACCTCCTTGATTGTTTCTATTATCATTGTTATAGCCTCGGCCTCGTCTGGCGCTTCCGCCTTGATTGTCGTGACCACCGCCTTGGTAGCTGCCTCAGTAGCCATCTTGGTAGCTGCCTCAGTCTGTCACGTGGGCTTCGTCATGCCTTTGTTTATTATCCAGGTCAAATCTGATGTATGTGAGTTATAAAGCCTCCAGTGTTGTTGGCATATTCTCCTGCGTAAGTATTAATTCCTGGTACCTGGAGCTTAGACCCTAGAGATATTGCAGTATAGCTTCTGTGTTGGTTATATCTTCGATTTGTGCCATAATTCGATTGAACACGTCATTATAATCTTCAATCAATCCTTTTTGCTTCATTATCATAAGCTTATTGTACATTCATAACAATTGTTCTATTGGTGCGTATTTTTGCATCATAGCCTCTTTAAGCTCATTCTATGAATCAAATTCTCCCAATGTGTTCATGTGCCTCCATAACCACATTCTAGTGTTGCCTGTAATTTTACTAATCGCTGCATTGACTTCCTCCTTTTGTACTGATAGATTGGTGCTGGTAATAAATTGCTCTACGGCATCAAAGTAATCAAACAATCTGAGTGCGCCACCTGACCCATCGAATTTGTTGATTGATCTTAGTTACTCCTTCGCCAGATCATTAAGCTTTATTGATATTGTTGGTGATAGTGATGGTAATTGTCTTTGTGGTGTGTTGCCTTCTGTGGCTGCATTCTGATTGGTTGGCATACTGGGTGATGTGTTTGTTTTGTCAATTTTTGCCATCAATTCGCCCAATAGGGTTGCCAGTGTGTCTAATTTATCTTCCTGATTTCTGATCATTGTAGCCATCTGTTCCTGTCGATCAAGGCTAATTCCAATATTGCTCTGATGGTTGCCATCTAATCCTTCATTATCATCATTAGGGGGTTGATATCTGTTATCTGTTTTTGATTTAGATTGCAATCTTGTCGATCTTGTTGCTGATGATGATGTGTATAGGTTGTCTATTTCATTGTGTCATTGAATGTTATGTCGTTATATGTTGTTTATCATGTTGCTTTACCATGGTATCATTTGTCGTGTTGTTTATCGTGTTGTTTGATGTATTGTTTATAATATTAAATAAATACTTACTGTAATTGCAGTTGTAACTGCTATGATTATGTAAATACTATGATTGCATAGATCTCAGGTTGTCAAGCTGCAATTCGAGCAGCTCAGAGCTCATAACCTGTTATAATTTGATCTTCGAATGTGTGTTTGGAGTAAAGAGTGCACTGGCTTATGAAGCCAATATGCATGTATTTATTAATGCTAATATATGATTAGTCGATACAATAAAGATCGTCTAAGCCACAATTGAGTGACGTACAATCGATCATTGATGGGAGAGATATAATAAGCTAATAATTTCAACAACTTTCTACTTCTTTACTGTCATGTTCACTTTCGGTTCCTTCTCTTGATAGTTGAATATACTCGTAGATGATAGTAATTCCAATAGTACTTGTAGATGTATCTGATCTATCCGATTCTTGTGATAGTCTTCAGTATTGTTTCTGAATTAGTATCCTTACTAATCTTAGTGGTATGTCTGGATGGTCCATCTTATCAAGGTTGTTCATGATAGTGAAAGTATATCACTGGGGTATATACTTAATAAAATCAAATATTACTTCCCTATATTGGGTGCCAAAATGTGAGAATAAGACTCTGGAATTGGCTAAGTATAGAAGATATAGGGGGCTCAATTGGGAACTAGTAGCTAGGCTAAAATCTGTACTGTAAGTAAAACTAAAGTAGAAAATAGAGTGGGTGGAGGAATAAAACTGTGAAAATATTAAAGTATATATTAAGAGGCGCTAGAGAATACTAGTCCCTTCGGATGTATATCAGCAATCAATTATCTATTAGATGTTAAAAAAGGTTCTCTTTCTCGACTTGAATTCACTAAGCAATACTTTCTTTACTAGTTGCATTTGGATTATTAGACTTATATTGGGCTCAAGCTCAGGCAAAGATTTATTGAATGGAAATAAAGGGGGATATTTATATAGTTTTGAAGAGGTGCTGTATGGGTAGCTGCCCTGTTACTACTCTCAAAACTATTGACTATTCAAAATATAAACTAATTATAAATTTATGTGATATAATGAGTTATATAAGTTATAGATTTAAGAAGGTTAAAGATTTATGATGGTTAAAAAGTTAAGACAGTTAAAAGATTTCACAAATCAAGGAACTGTTCCAATTGGTTGAAATCTCTTTGTATTATGCTGATTTCTTTTTTAAGTTCCTCAAAGGCAGTTTGAGATAGTCAGTGAAACACAGATAGTTTAATTTTGGTAAGTCTTTTTAAGGTGGCTGGTCAGAACTGGAAGAGTCTGTAAATCTGGAGGGCGATCCTTTGAGATTGGAGTGGAATCTCTTGATGTAGTGCTCATTTGCATGCCTCTGCATGTTGTCAGTTCCATACATATTTGAGATCTTCTTCCCAGATCCTTGTGATCTTATAGTAGGCCTAAAATTTGTCTTGTGTCTGTCATTTCTGAGCAATGTCGATATTCTTCATTATTATTTGAGTCCTTCATAGGGCAGATCCTTCCTCAGGTAATAGTTCAGATGGAGGGTCTTCTAAGGCTCGGTATGCTTCAATGACTTGGCTTTGGAGATATTCGTTATTGTTGAATCGGAGCATTTCATACTTATATAAATCTTTTAGTCTCCTCTCACCAGTGACTGATCTTATTTTTATCAATGAAATATTATTTATAGTTATCAAGTCATACTTATAGTGAAGCCTTTTTTGATTATTCTTCCTTTAGTTCCTTCAATTTTATATAAATATCCCCTTTATTTCTATCTAAATAAATCAGTTTATACAGAGTCTTGGAATATCTCAATATTAGTTATAGTAAAGCCTAAAGAGCACAGCACATTTAGCTATAGTAAGGATATGTAAAGGGAAATATCGTATCTAATACTTTGAGTATTCTCACTTAGTATATTTCAATAAATAAATGATGTGATGGCCAACCCTCAAATTGACTGATTTTCATGAATTCTATACTATGCTTGATTTAGAAGTTACCATAACATTCTGTACCCTTCCATTTTTTAGTCATTGACAACTTTTTATTCTACTTGATGACTTTTTATTCTGCTTGATGACTTTTATTTCTATAAAATGTTACCACTAGAGTCATTATGAATTCTTTACAATGATTGGATTGTATTTTCATAGTGAAGTCTTTATTAGTTGTTCTTTTATTTCTCAAATTTGTATAAATACCCCCTCTATTTCTATCCAAATAAATCAGTTTGCACAGAGTCTTGAAATATCTCAATATCAGTCATAGTAAAGCTTGAAGAGCACAGCATGAAGCTGTAGTAAGGATACGTAAAGAGAGATATCACATCTGACACTCTGAGTATTCTTAACAAAAGAATGAATGACCAGTTATTAGTACATTTATCACAATGACTAGTTATTAGTATATTTGTTACAATATATTATTTAATATTAGAAAAATATTTTTACATTCTAGCTAAACTAGCTAAATTTGTTTTTGTACTAAGTAGTTCTAAAATGTTAAATATTTTCCTAATAATAGTTAAAACATATTTAGAATACTAAATTTTTTTCTAATAAAATTAGTATTCTATATTTCTAAGCTATATTTTTATATTTCCAAGCTATCTTTTATTATATTACTTAACTGTTCACAATAAGAATTTTAGTTTTAGTAAGTTACTTGTATCTTTTAATATTTGCATAAATATACCCTTTATTTCTCTTTAAATAAAGCTAGTTCTTTCAGAGTCTTTGAAATATCTCAACAATCAGTCATAGTAAGCCTAAACAAGTATAACATATAGCTACCAGTAGAGATATATAAATAAAGATAGCAGTTTCATTATTCTGAGAATTCTCAACTTGACTGATACACAAGTTCAGTATTTTAGTACTCTCACTACAATATTTAACTAAAGAAATATTTATTTAAAATTAAATTATAAAAATTAGTAAAATTACAGATATAGATATAAAAAATGTTTTACATAAGACTTTAGTTATTATTTACATTGA
Organism: Endogone sp. FLAS-F59071; assembly: GCA_003990785.1. Taxonomy (NCBI): domain Eukaryota; kingdom Fungi; phylum Mucoromycota; class Endogonomycetes; order Endogonales; family Endogonaceae; genus Endogone; species Endogone sp. FLAS-F59071. The sequence continues at coordinate 224 of RBNK01001133.1, read as the reverse complement.
CTATAATATATATTAAATAGTTTATAATAGTTTCATTTTAATTATTATTATTATTATTATTATTATTACTATTTTGGGGCGTTGGGCTTTGTCACATTTTACGGCGCTGCAACTTTTACCACCTTGCCTTTACAGTGCCGTGGACATAATACAGTACTATAGACACAACTTTCATGCCCACCACATCACCAAACCGAAACAGCATGCATACTTCACGTACCCAG